>VZQC01001018.1:421600-475215 GCA_009823505.1 Rhizomys pruinosus
CTGTTGACAAACACTGCTTGGATTGGGAGCTAGCGTATCCTTAAGCCTGCTGAATGGGAATTTGCAGTGGGTGAGAGGAAGTAATGTGGATGCTGAGGTGGGAATCTGTCCACTCACACTGCTTGGGAAACCTACTGAAAAACTTAACTAATACCAACAGAATTTAATACGCTTGTTACAGGGAGTCTGTGTGCTGATGGCAGGGTATCAGGCCTAATTGGGACCTTTTGAGAGTTTAGGGTACGTGTAATTCTAGCAGGGAGATCTTAATTCCACCATAAACACCATACTCACAGGAAAAGCTCCCTTTAGCCCTTCCTGCCTTCCTTCCCAGCTATTCAACAGAAGATCGGTGCATGCAAACCTTATAAAAAATTAAACTATTTTAACACTTTGGAAATGAGTTACAGGGCTCCACTAAACAAACAAACAAACAAAAAATCTCCCATGAAAATGAGCCACTTAATAGGTATCGCTTATGCCTCCCTCTGTCACAGAAAGCCAGATCTAGCCAGTGAGCAAGCAAACTGGATTCAGACTTAGTGACATTTGCAAATGATGCAAATTCAAAGCAAGCCAAACAGCAACCCGAGGCTTAGAGGTTCATAGCTTTCTCTAGCAATCCCCAGTTTCCAGCTTCTAGTAAGCAGCATCCCCTAACCATTTTTGGAATAGTAAATGAGTTGCAGTGAATCTCCGTACTGGCTTAGAGAGAAGCGGAGGTGGGAGGAAAAGTTGACATGATCAGTCCTGGAGTCATTAAGACACAGGAGAGGGCCACTCTACAGGGGAGGGCCATATGTGTTGGCCACATGTGCTATACTAGGGTGAAAATGTGGGGACAAGGAACTTCTTCAGGAAGATGACCCCAGGCTGTGGGATTATCTATTCACATCTCTGACTGGCAAAGAATCAGCAAAGAGAGCAGCAACGCAGAGGCAAAGAAAACGTCCACCCATCGCTTCTGTGTAAGGCAACGTGGTCCACCACAAAAGACACCCCTCAAAACTCTGAAATCTATCACAGGACACGAAGCAAGAGACGGAGAAGGGGGTTTTACCTGCTTCTCCTGTTATGTGGAAAATACCCAAATCAACTTACAGGCTTCACCAGATATTTGGACTCCCTTCACATTGGTCTCGTTTATTGATCATGTGTCAGGCATTAGTGCTTCACATACCTGGACTCGTTCTGTTCTCAAAATAACTCTGAGAAGAAGATATGCTCATTTGAGAGACAAGGATGAGTTCAAGGCCAGCCTGGTCTACAGAGTGAGTTCCAGGCTAGCTGGGGCTATACGGAGACCCTGTCTCGAAAAGACCAAAAGAAAAAGAGACAAGGATGGGACTGGAAAGATGGCTCAGTGAGCAAGTAAAAGTGCGCTTGCTGTGCTAGCATGAGGAACTGAGTTTCTATCCCCAATACCCAGGTAAAAACAAGTTGTGGCTATGCAGGCATCTATAACCCCTGTGGGGGGTGTGTGTGTGTGCGTGAGTGTGTGTGTGTTTAGGGGGTGGAGATAGGAGGATCTCTGGGACATGCTGGCCACCAGGAAGACCCTGTTTCATAGGAATAAGGCAGGGATCGACAACCAGGCTGGTTAACTCTTTCTGTGGCCCTGTGAGCATGCAGACAGGTACCTGCACTCACATCTGCATACATACCATACACATATGTTATACTCATACACATACACACACTCACATAGACACATAAACACACAAAAGAAAAAAATACAGACATGAGAACACACAAAGCCATGTGGGTTTTTTTTTTTTTTTTTTTTTTTGTTTTTTTGAGACAGGGTCTCCCTGTAGCCCCAGCTGTCCTGGAACTCACTCTGTAGACCAGGCTGGCCTTGAACTCACAAAGATCCACCTGCCTCTGCCTCCCGAGTGCTAGGATTAAAGGTGTGTGCCACCACGCCCGGCTTATGTGGTTTTAAGATTACAGCATGCTAATGAATAATAAAACCCCACTTAATTTTATCGTTTTCAGAAAGGACTTGAAAACTGCTGGAGAAGATGTATTGTGCTGTGACATTTAACCATTTCAGACTTAAGGGTAACTAGCAAAGTGCACAAGGAAGGACAGGGAGGAAGAGGGATGAACTCCAGACTTACAGGAGGCTTCAGGACAGGAACATGAACTCTCATGCATAGCACCTGGGTCTTGGCAAGGATTGGCAACTCTGTAGGCACACCTCTCATGCAAAATTGGGCTCTGGTAAATAATGTCTGCAGGACTGACCTATCCTACATCCTATTAGTTGTGTGTTTGCTTTGATTTGTATAAACATCCTGTCCTTCTGGGGCAGGAGCAGCAGTGTGTAGTATCTCTCTCACAAGAACTTTTCCATGAGCTGGGTTAGTCCCTGCGTCGAACATGTCACTGCGGTTGATTTCTGAGGATGATACTTAGGACAGGGTGAAGTGAGGTGTCCTGTAAGGTTCCCCAAAGCAATTCTTTGTTTATCCATATTCCTTCCAGATCATCTCCAAAGACCTCTCTGCTTCTGTTTTAGTTCACCTATGTTTTATTCACGGCATCTTGCTGAGACCAGGCAGTACAGAAAGGGACTTTGTGTTTTGTGACAAGTTTTCCTTTCAAGCCTTCATGCTCAAAGAGAATTGACTACAGGGTGTCAGGTGACCTTTCACTGATGCTTAACAAGCAAGCAGGACAATGTGGTCAGAAAATAGCTTCATTGGATATCACCTAACAATCAAGAAATTTCTTAATTTTCCCCTGTATATTAAAATATAGAGTAATACTTAGTAAGAAAATCACCAGGAGAGTTTGATTTTTGTCCCCTGTACTATTTCCCCTCCCAGATAAAACTTTTACAGAAGCAGCAAACAGTATCTTTCATTTCTGCCATATTCTTCTCAGTAGGAAATAATGTCAGCCGGAAACATTAACTTCCTCCTTGTGCATGCTAAAGTGTCCTCATTATCTGCCATACCAGCTCTAAACTTATTTGAGAAGAAAAAAAATAAGATCTCAGCATGAATCTCATTCTGACGATGGGGGGCCCCATGAACTGTGTTTAAAAATTTAGCACAAAGTGTCCTCATCCTATGCATGATGCCTTAGGCCTTAAATTTCAGGAGCCACTTTCATGATTGGTTTCCCAGGGAATCTATGAAAGCGAGAAAAGCTTGTACTGTGGGTGGTATTGTCTGCGATGATGGGTTCCCTGATTAAGGGCTCCATGGAACCATTGGCAATCCTTGCTAAATACTGTACGATTAATGATCACATTCAACATTGTCTTACGGTCTGTACTTCTGAAACCAGTGAACCAGTGTGTTAGTCAAACTTGTGTTCCAATGACAGAATACTGAATACGGTCAATGTAAATAGAGGAAAAGCTTCCTTTTGGCTCACGGTTTCCAAGGTTTCAGGCCCTAGTCACTCAGCTAGAATGTCTGTGGACTGTGGCAGCATAGCTTGCTATAGAAGGGACCATGAAGTAGAGGTAGAGACTAACTTCTAGGCGCTTAGAAGGGAAACAGAGATGGAAAGGGGCAGGGGTTCTATTAACCCCTTTGTGAGCGCACCTTCAGTGACCTGACGTCCTCCTATGCTGCTCATCCTAAAGCTTCCACCATTGCCCACTTGTTCCATGGGCTGTGAATCAAACCTTCAGCACATGGTCTTTAGGGAGACATTGAAGATCCAAATAATGACAACCAATTAGTGGGACAATAGGAAACAGTATCAAATAATTGCAGGCTCTAAAAAGACCAACCTAATGTGAGGAAAAATTTTATCTTAATGTTACATACAACTATTAAATTATAGACTTTGCTGTTTTCCCTCTCTTAGAAATCAGGCCAGGGCCCACTGAAGTCTTTCTCCATGAACAGAGTTTATAAGGAAAACTGCTCTGACCTCAGAGCTCTTACAGAGTCCGTTCTCTCCTCCCATTTGAAGCTGTGACAAGATGGCTAAGGACAACCTCAAATTATGTATTTAGTTTTATCTAGTGTTTTTTTTTTTTTTCCCCCTGCAACTAACTCCTGGGCCATAGGCCAAGCCAGTCTGTATCATGTGGTATTGAGCTTGTGCCTCCCTGAAAAATCTGGAATTCAAGGCTCTTTGCCTTAAGGACCCCCATTAGGCTATGCATGGCAGCTGTCTGTCCTAAAGAAGTTCCTTTTTAGGAAATGAAGGGTCTCCTTTCAAGATCCTACCTTTCAGCCTTTGGTACTGTGCTCTGTCTCCCCTAATCCTCCCCTACTCAAGGCTCAGTCATGGCTGCCCATGGTGCTATCTATCCTGATAAAGCTCATTGGAAAGGTTACTTTGTGTCAGCTTCTTTCAGTGAACCTGCAGTAAGTTATAACAATAACTCTTGCTGCGGAGCAAAGAGTTGGGCAGGGAATACTATCTACCATTCAAGAAGAATATATGGATGCTCACATGTCAGGTTCTCAGCAGTAAATAGAGAATGTCCTCTCTTTTAGATTCACTCTTTCCAATTTGTCTCAGTTATCTCTGTTTCGTTGCAATATAAATTATATCAATGCAGAGGTTTGAATGAGAATTCCCCCCCCCCAGGCTCCAAGTATTTAAACCTTTGGTCCCCAGTTGGTGGTGCAGTTTGGGAGGGTTATGGAGGTGTGGTCATACGGGAGGAAGCTCGGCACTGGGGCAGAGCTTTGGGAGTTTCTAACCCTTCCCACTTTCAGTTAGGCTGCCTGCTTCCTGCACCTGCTTAAAGATAAAAGCTCGCAGCTTTCTGCTCCAGCCACCTCTGCCCCCACGCCTTCCCTAGGATGATGGTCTCTTATCCCCCTGGAACTGTAAGCCCAACACACCGTTCCTTCTATAACTTCCCTTGGTCTTGGTGTTTTTGCACAGACACAGAGAAGTAACAGATAGGATTTGTAAATTGCCTCGTCCTGATGGTGCTTATTGAGAGTTGACTCTGAGAACAAGGGATGGGTCCCCTTGTCTTAGACTCAAACCTGCTTATCTCAAGTGTCTTCAGACACAGCACATCCTGAGGCAGACTGACACCCCACCCCTGACCCTATAAAAGCGATGAGGATTCCTGTGCCTGCTTGAAGACGTGAAACTGTTTTCTGCTTCATCTCCTGCTGTCAAGCCTTCCCACCAAGATGAACTCTAATTCCCTGGAACCATCAACAAATCTTGCAGAGCACTGGGCCTAAGACTTCTACCTTCCTCAAGGATGAACTACAAACAGCATCACCTGGGTACTGGAAACAGCCACACGAGCTCGGCTCTGCTAGATCTTTTCTAAACGATGATAAGACAAAAGGTTGCAAGCTTGTGAAGAGTATCAGAGAGATGGAGAATAGATGAAAGATGAACAAAATAAGGGATTGACTGATGAAATTATAAGGGAAAATATCCACCTAAATGAGAAGATCAAAAAACTTGAAGCGGAGTTACAGGTGGACACCAGAGGTTTCCAAATTGAAGAGTGTATTCCAAAAACAAAGGTGAAATTTGTGTCTGTAGAGATTCTGGAGGATGACAGCCAGTTCTTAAACATCTCCTGTTCGTTTCAAGTGAGCTCACAAATTGCTTATGAACTACGAAAAGGGCAAGCACTTCTCACCTTTGAGAAAGAAGAAGTTGCACACAATGTGATACGGATGGAGCAGCATTGTGAGAGGATGGAGGAGGTGATTGTGGAAGTCACTGCAACACCGGTTCCACTAAACTCAGGAACCAGATTCCAGGTCCATATGGAAATTTCTAAAATGAAGGTTAATGTTACGGGAATTCCTGATGAACTGCCTGAGAGGGACAAGCTGGAACTGAGCTTCTGTAAGTCCAGGAATGGAGGCAGAGAGGTAAAGAGTATAGACTGTGACAGTTGGTCCCAGAGTGCTCTCATCCCTTTTGTGGAAGCTGGAGTTGCTGACAAGATTTTGAAAAAGAAAGACTACCCTGTTTATATAAATCAACGGTGTTAGAGAGTCACTGTTTCTCCATATACAGAAAGACACTTGGAAAAGTGCCAGGTATTTTCAACCAGGTATTTTCAGCAGCATCCAAAATGATGGTGCTTCTGACTGGAATAGAAGGCATTAAGAATGATTAAGACAGCACGGCAGATTTAGCTGGTGTTCACTTCCAATGGAAGAAAAATGGAGGTGGAGAAGTAGATGTGGTCAAGTGTTCTCTAGATCAACCTTACATAGCATATTTTGAAGAATAGATCAAAGGAACCATAAGAAAATTATAACTTTGAGCCCAAATCACTGTAAACATTTGCAAAAATGAACACTCTTTTTCCATAAAAAAATGAAAACTTTAAAAAAATAGAAAAATAAAAGTGATGAAAGAATAGCAAATAGATAAGTGTATTTAAAACTTTGTACCTTGGAGAACAGTTAGAAGGCAAACCATTTGCAACAAATGTTACTATTGCTTATCCCCATGGTATAAAAGTTCCTGTGATAGAAACAAGAAGCCAGAAGCTCATCCATGGAGAGAGCAGAGAGGATGCTCTGCCCTGAAATATTTCAGTTGGGATCTTCGGCACGACTGTTATAGCAGGACTTCCCAGGGTGATTTTTGCTGGATGTTCTAAGTGCCCAATTTGGTAATGTTTTGCTATCTATCTGTTCCTTGCTATTTGTTCTTCTGCTTTTGTTGGTGCATGAATAATAGACTCACTCATTCAATACCAGAAGTACTGGTATTGTAGATCATTCTCCAGGCAGAACATCCATCATTGTTAATGTCCTCTAAAAGACAAGCCTTGAGAGACTTTCTTCTTTCATGTGTGCATGACGAGGGCCATGATGTTCCTCAGAGATGGAGGACAGGAAGTTCTTTTTGGCACGAAAGGAGGAACAGAAATTTGGATTCCAATGGTTTAAAAGGATTGACTCATTTCACTGAGTTTTCCATGGTGAGCCCACCCCTTCTACATAGTAAAGATTCCTTGATACTTAGCAAAATTAAATCTAGATGTTCTATAGTGTCCTTAAGAGAGAGAAATCACTTATTATGGATACCTATAGTTCTAGCTCCAAGACAGTAAAATGATGAATGGGGAAGGACTTGGGCAGGACTTGGACGCAAACTCTATCAGTTTGTGTATCTTTTGGATAATGTAAGAAGCTTTTAAGTGTCATCTTTTCAACTGAATATGAATCTTAAGAAACCAAATCAGGAATTGGAGAGATGCGTCAGCAGTAAAGAACACTGACTGCTCTTGCAGAAGTCTCAGGTTCGGTTCCCAGCACTCACACAGCCACTAACAACTATCTATAATTCCAGTTCCAGGGGATCTGATGCCTTCTTCTGACCTCCACAGACATTGCCCAACTTAGGTGCACTTACATACATATAGGCAATACATTCATACATATAAAATAAAAATAGAATATTTAAAAAGAAACCAAATCCAGGAGCAGGAATTTTTAAATTTTTTAGGTGATCCCAACAGGCAGCAAAGTTTAAGAACCAAGATGACCAATTCCATGTCATTTAAAATACAATGAGTAGTTTTTGGAAACTGAAGACTCCCAGGACTCTGCCAGGATTTCTGAATTAAGATATGAATTTTAACAAAAATTTTAGGTGATTTGTATAAACACTAAAGTTGAGAACTAGGTCGAGAGATGGTATGGTTGATCAACTGTTTGTTGTACAAGCATGAAGACCTGATGGTGATCCCCAGAACCCAAGTAAAAAGATGGATGTGGAGATGTAGACATGTAACCCCAGTATTGGAGAGCCCAAGACAAGTGGATCCTTAGGGCTCAGTGGCCAGCTGGAGTAGCTGAACCTATGTATTGCCTGTAGGTATGTAAGTGCACCTATGTTGGGCAATGTCTGTGGAGGTCAGAAGAAGGCATCAGATTCCCTGGAACTGAAATTATAGATGAGCCCCAGGTTTCAGAAAAGAAGGTTTTGGTTCCTGAGAAATGACACCTGCCTGACATTCACTTCTGGCCTCTACACATGGGCACCTACACACACACACACACACACACACACACATACACACACACACACACTAGCACACTTTGAGATCTACTACAGTTGGATTTATAATAAGAACCTCTGTACTTTTTTTTTTTTTGAGACAGGGTCTCCCTATAGCCCCAGCTGGCCTGGAACTCACTCTGCAGACCAGGTTGGCCTTGAACTCACAGAGATCCTCCTTCCTCTGCCTCTCAAGTGCTAGGATTAAAGGCATGTGCCACCACGCCCAGCTTAAAGGCGGTTCTTAGCTGCCACATGGGTGCTGGGAATCAAACCGGGGTCCTCTGCAAGAGCAGTCAGCGCTCTCAACCCCTGGGCCATCTCTTCAGCCCCAGAACCTCTGTACTTCTTATGGCCACTCAAACTTAAGAAACTCTGGCCTAGAATTATGCTTAATACCCATAAAGATGCTACCAAGATCATGATCACCAGGACTGGCATTTCATTTTCCAGTGTCTCTCTTTCCCCTCCATTCCTGAGTCCTCCGTCATTGATTTACACATGCTCACATTCTTAATGAAGCAGCCTCACAACAGCTGATTAAGACAGCATCAAGGACCACAGACACAGTTAGATAAGCAGACAGTTCCCAAAGAGAAGATCCAGTTTTTAGGTGACTAGCAGGTGTTTGGTAGTTCTTGTTGGACACAGTATCATTTACACAGCATTATTGACTTATGTATCATTTACATACTCTACTGATTAAAAAATGACAATTGGCATCCATTTGTGGTTATTTTTGAAGCAATGTTTCTCTATGTAGTTCAGGTTAGTCATCGACTAATGATCCTCCTGCTTCATTGTCTCAAGTGCTGAGATTACACGAGTGCTCTGCCATGTATGACATCTTTGTGTGGTTTTGTTTACTTGTTTGTTCATTTAAAAAAAACATTGAAGCCGTGAGATTGCACAGTCAAGAGAGTTTATTTCAGTGGCTTGAGGCCAACCAAGGTAACTGGTGCTTGCAGTTAATCTGGTGTCTGACCATGAGGAGAGGATCAGAACTTCATATACAAGTGCCAGATCCATTTCTAGTCCTAATCTTGCTAACAAGCTAGATTATGTAGTTGTAGGCATATTAAGGTATATTTTAGGAATGGTATGGCATATTGTTCAAATACAGAATTACTGCTTTAAATGCAGGAAACAGCTATGATAATTTCCACTTATTCTTGGCATTTTATTCTTATTCTGTGTCATTACTAAGACCATTTATAAATCAAAGATTCCAGGTTTCTCTACTTAAACTTCTACTTCTCTACTTAAACTTCTAGGAAAACTTCTATGGTTGCCTTGTCATCAGCATGTTTATCCACGACAAAGATTGGTCTACCAATATAACAAAACATTTAAAAGTATTAAAAACCTTACTTGAGTTCACTGAAAGAAAGAACATGAGGTATTTCTTTTGGAATCATAACATCTAACACATCATGCAGCTCACTGTGGCAGTCCATAAATCCCAATTGAATTATTATCATTATTTTTGGTATTTTTGAGACAGGGTCTCCCTTTAGTTCCAGCTGGCCTGGAGCTTGCTCTGTAGACCAGGCTGGCCTTGAACTCACAGAGATCTGCCTGCCTCCACCTCCTCAGTGTTGGAATTAAAGGTGTGCACCACCACGCCCGGCTTGAATTATTTTTTAGAATAAGTTTTATCATTGAAACAAAGCCTGGAACCAATTAATTGTGTTTCTGTTTCACACAGTTTGTCAAGCTCTCCTCTTCAAATGCCACAGTGGAACTTCAAATGCTAGATGAGAACTTAAGTGACTTACTACTGTGACTTCCAAAACTGCAACTAAAAATAAATATAAATAAATAAGGCTAGAGAGATGGCTTGCCATGCACTTTAGATTCAGATCTCTGGCACCCATACAAAAAGCTATGTGTAATGCCATGTGCCCATTACTCCAGGGCTGGAAGATGGACAGAGACAGGAAGATCCCTCAAGTTCATTGGCCAGACAGTCCAAGGGAACCTAAGAGCTTCAGATGCAGTGAGAGACACTGTCTCAAAAATTAAAAGAGGAAAGGCACTCTACGTGGACATCTAGCTTGCACACACACAGCAGCATGTAAGCTCACACCTATATGGGGGCCGTAAGTTGAAAAATTGCTGGAAATGAGATCTGGAGATGGAAGTCAGTGTCAGCCTTCGGGAAACCTCTTAGTTAAGATATGATTCTTGTATCTAATTGGATAAACATGAGATTTTTATTCTGGGCTAGAAAATTACAGAATCAGTATTGTGTTTAAGGGAGAATAAGTTGGAAGTTTATACAACTGTTAACAATTTCATAAAATATCGCCCTTCATGCATCAAATAATGAACGAATTTAAACTTTCTGTACCTCAGTTTTCTCAAATGTGAAAATGGAGATAGCATTACAAGGAAGAGAAAATGTAGTTATACAAGACATCTGGAACAGTGTGTGGCACACTTTAAGTAAAAAACTAAAAAAAATGCTGCTATTGTAGATCCCACTTATCAAAAACTATACACTCTTTTATTCTAAACAACTTCAAGTCCATTTTTAAGCATAACTACAATTTCTAATGTGACTCAGTGTCCAATCATTTGGCCCAAAATATCACACCAAAAGGGATTGCAATCACCAGGTCTTCCTAAAACCTGGATGGAACACTCATAAGATCACACTTAAAAACAAAACAGGAGAAAATATAGCGAAGGGAAGTAAAACTGATTTTAAAGTATCTTTTCAAATCCATACCGGAGTGCCCTGGAATCTCTTGGAGGCAGACTGAAGGGAGGGGACTCCACACAGGCAACTTTGAATGGGTCGGCTTCCACTCTAATTGCTAACAGGTCACAGGTGCTGAGCCCCACGAGTGGATAAGAGCCTGATTTTGAGAAGAGAAATGACAATTCTTTACCCATCATTCATCTAAGTCATGCCTGTCATCTCTCATACCACATAGCAAGTTACCTTTTTATTAGTAGCTTTGGAAACATTTTCACGGAGAGTATTTCTGCAAAACTGCGTGTAAATGAGACTACGCTGGGTGGGAGGAGAGCTGCGCACCTGCCAAGGGAAGGAAAGCTGTGTGTGGGAGCTCTTCCAGATGGAGGAAAGATTAAGGAACACTTTCCTGCCTGCCGCCTTCCACTGACACAAAAATTGGGCCAGCAGCTTCTTCTATTTCTTTCTTCTCTTCCTCTATCTTCTGGACCGTTTATCCTCATCTCCTCAAAATGAAATAGGAGATTTAAGATAGGAGATCAAGTTAAACTTGTTGGTTTGTGTGCTAATGCAATCTCAGTTTTAAAGGAAATTTTCCACGTTGGTAAGCCTTACAGAGACACTTAAGGCAAAGGGCACAGCTATTAATTAAGTCCATGTAGTTACGTGATTGGTGCATGAACGTAATGAAATTTGAGGACAGAAATCAGGTATTCTGCTGAGTCCTCAGCCTCTAGCCACCCCCCTCTTCCAATCTGAGTGCTCCTCGTTTGTCCTTACCATACTTTTAAAACACATTCCTTAAATCATTTTACAAGCAAGTCATCCAGACCAAAGATCCTCTGGTCTGATAGGTCTTGAAATCTCAGCCCGTAATATCAGCTGCTTCTTAGACTGCAGCAACCCACGTTGTGTCACTCACTCTTTCCATTTCCCAGTCTGTTCCTCGATCCAAACTTCCCATCTTGCCCATGCTCTGGCCAGTCTACCCACTCTTCTTCAAAATCACTTCTGATACTTTCTCTCCTTGAAGTCTGCTGGTTCCCTAGTCCCATGAACATCAATCATTCCCTAATTATTTCTGGATTCATTATCTTCTCACCTGTTCTATCTACTGCTGCTTACCTCAAGCCTTCACCATTTGAACTCTTACAAAAGCATGCAGACTCCTGTCTCTTTTTATGTTCATAGAGGGTTTCTCAGCAGACCATATCTTTATGTGGTGGGAGAGGGAGGTGGATGATACACAATGCTTAGCATTGATACCAAGTATTCCTCTCTCAATCTGTAGTTATTTCAAATTCTAATAAGGACAATAATAATAGTAACAACCAATGTTTCTAACATGGGCATGCTTTGCTATGTTCTCTCTAAGCATTTACATATGCTAATTTATTTATCACAATTACTCTAAGAGAAATGTACTGTTTCCCTGCCTGCTACTGATGGGACACCTGGGGCACAAACACAGGCTAAGGAACATGTCACGCACATGACACAGCTAGCTAGTTATGTACTAGTCTTGTACCAGACACAGGCAGTCTGTCTTCAGAGACTGTGCCCTTGACTTCAGCACCATGCTGGCTTTTGGAACCCTATTACAGTTCAAATTTTTAAGTTTATATATCAAACAGGACCTCACATCTCTTATGTGGGCCACTTACATCAATCTTTTGTTTTCTTATTTTTTTACTATTTTATTTATTATTTTATTTTATGCATTGAGCATATTGTCTACAAGTACAAAAGTGCACCTGTGTCATACAAGGCCCAAAGAGGTCAGAGAGGGTATTGGATCACCTGGAACTGGAGTTAGGGTGGTTGTTAGGCACCATGTGAGTGCTGGGAACTGAATCTGGATCATCTGCAAGAGCAGCCAGTGTCTTAATCACTGACCCATCTCTCCAGCCCCTTCTGTTTTCTCATTACTTACCATCACACCCTTCCATCCTTCACTTCAATTATCATCTGGCACTTACAAGCCCCTCCTCTACCCTCTGCCTCATGGTCAGCCTGCTAGAATACCCTTATTCCTAGAGGCTACCTTTCCATTTAACCACCTGGGGTTGCTTCCAGCAACTTCACTTCAGGGAAGGCTGCTGTGTGTTTTACAAGGCTAACTTTGAAGTGCTAGGCATTCTAGGATTGTTTGCTGACCACAGCCATTTGTTGAGGCTGGGACCTTCCTGCTCCTCAGTGTGGTGGTGCACTTTGGGAGTTGGTCACTTCAACAGATTTGCATTCCTGTGGGGGTTCCCTTCAGGGCATGGTTCTGGACTATGGGTCTCAAAGTTCTTTCTAAAACAACTCACATTTTATTTTGTATTTATTTTAATTATTGATTTTTGAGAATTTCATACATTGAGTTTGCATTATATCCACCCCTCCCAGCCCCCTACCAACTCTTCTCATGTCCCCTCACTCCCTCTAAGTCTCTCATCCTCTTCTCTGTCATTGTTACACATACATACATTATACGTACACACACACACACACACACACACACATATCATGCACTGAGTCCATTTAGTAGCGCTACTGTGCACCCGTGTTTAGGGTTGCCCACTTGGGATTAGATAATCTCTCAGGGGGCTGATCCCTGAAGAAAACTGATTCTCACTTCCTCACCATCCTTTGATTACCTGTAGTTCTTCATCTTGAGGGAGAACCCTGTTTTTCAAAGCTTCCCCGTGATCTGTAAGCCATTCAGTATTCCAAAATCAGTTTATTTCTGCTTAAACTCAGTAGAACAGCCTCTGATCTCTGCAGCTAAGCCCTGTCCATAGAATTAAAGTTTTGCCACATTTTCCAATGACGCTGTTCAGGAAATTCCAGGGTTCCAACACAGAGGGAGTTCCCACCTTTTATGAGCGCCTGCCTCTTACTTTCTGATCAGCTCCTTTGATAAAGCATATATACATTTATCTATAGGCACTAGGCAAACACCAATATCCAAAAGATATATTTCAATGTCTTTTTATTTAACCTTAAAATTGATATTTTATAGGCTTCAGTCTATAATCTATGTATAAGCAAATAAATATTTAATGTAAAAATATGCCTTGCTGACATAAGCCATGTGTAACAAGTTGTTTGAAGTGAAAACAATTGGCACAAATGGAAGAAAGTTTAAACCTGGGAAATATCATCATACATCTAAGTGGTGTAAATTCATTATCCAAGGATCAATATGACATAGAAGGAGTTCTGCAGCAGGACAGAGGTGCAGACACTTGGCATTATAATAACAAGAAAAAGCCTGTACATAACGTGTCTCAAGAAATTGTCTAAGAAATGACTACTAATAGGAAAAGTTTACAGAATATAAAACTGCAAAGATAAAAGCACATTATGTCAAAATTGTTTGCTAACTGAAATGCCTAGCTAGTTTTTGAGACTTGATGTAAATTTATGTATAGAAAAATAAACAGATATGCACACTTCAATGAATTCTGCCTAATACATAGACCTACGCAATTCACATCCGTAGTGAAATTTACAAAATTTCATTTTGTGAGAAATTCTACTTATGTTTATGATCATTTAATTCCACTCCTTCCAAAGGAAGCCATGATGCTCTGATTTCTGACATTCTAGTTTTGTCTGGTCTAAAGCTTCATATACATGGGATCACCTAGTAAGCCCTCTTTTATTCTGGCATCTTATTTATTTATTTATTTTTATTTCATGTGTGTATTTTGCCTGCATGTGTGCAAGAGTACCACATATGTGGAATGCCTGTGGAAGCCAGAGAGGAGGTTGAATCCCTTAGAAGAGGAGTTAGAGATGGTTGTTAGCCACTACCATGTGGGTGCTGGAAACCGAACCCAGGTCCTCTGCAAGAGCAGCCAATGCTCTTAACTACTGAGCCATCTCTCCAGCCTCTATTCTGACATCTGTTGGTATGATTTTGAAATTCATAGATGCTGAGTGTGCCCAGTAGTTTATTCCTTTTTATTGCATATATATGTAATATATATATATATACACATATATATATGTATATATATATATACATATATATATTTGTATGACTAGCTTGTTAGTTATTCTTAAACTGATGGATAATTAAACTGTTTCCAGTTTGGAATGAATGTAAATCAACATTACTGTGAAGAGTCCCACACAATTTTGGTGTGCACAGGTCTTCATTTATCTTTAGTAAGTGCCACCAATTAGGATTACTGTGTTGGAAGGCAGGTGATTAGCCTTATCTGAAGTAGCAAAAAATTTTTCCAAAGTGGTTGGATATTTTTTTTCTAGCCCACAATATCTGAGCATTCCACTGGCTTTCTATCTTCATGAATACTTAGTGTGTTTGCTTTATAAAACAAAAATTCTTTACACATTTAAATGAGTTGGAGTCATATCTCACTGTAATTTTAATGTACATTTCTCTGACCACTAGTGATATTAAGCAGCTTTTCAGGTATTTATTGTATATATATATTTTTCTTGGTGAAATATCTTTAAGACTTTACCCATTTTTTTAAGCTGGGGTATTTGGAGTTAGAAATTGATTTGTAAGAGCTGATTTATTTCTGAAATAATGTAGTCTATTTTCACTCCTATGGAATGCAAACATTTTCTTAGTTCTCATCATCTGCCTTTGCATTTTCTTTTTTTTTAATTTTTTAAATTTATTTATTTTTTCATTTTTTAACAATAAGTAATAATTTATGAGTATAAGCATCCTTCATGTAAAACCAATTTGCAGGCAGTTGTGCCCAAACCCACACAGCCCAAGGGTCCCACCATCCAGCTGGAGGGCTTGTATGTTCAATCAAGTTGATTAAATAAGTGTCCAGTCTATATTGCTGTAGTTTCACCATTCACCCCAATCACAGCCCTTACATTCTACCATGCCCCCTCTTCCGTAGATTGATCCCTAGGCTTAGAAAAGGGGCACAGGTGGATGAGAATCAAAATAGTCTACTTTCTCTGGAGCTGCTGTTTTAGACTCTGGTCAATTTTGGCTGTTTCCTTTCACGGGCTGACAGTTTGTCCAGGAATAACCTTTCAGTCCTACTAATGAAGCACATTGCCTTTGCATTTTCTAAGTGTAGGTTTTGTTTTGTGTATCTATGTGTGTGTGTGTGTGTGTGTGTGTGTGTGTGTGTGTGTGTGGTGTAGGTGCAAGTATATCTGTAGGTGGGGAGGTCAGAAGACACTCTTTGGTGTTATTCCTCAAGTGTTGTCAACATTGCTTATTGAGATAGGGTCTTTTACTGGCTTGGTGCTCATGAATTAGGCTAGGCTTGTTGTGCAAAGAACCCCACGGATCTGCCTGTTTCCACCTCAGAGCACTGACACACTTGGCCTTTGTATGTGGGTTGTAGAGGATGGAACTGCTTTGTATCCTTAACTTAGTTTGCTCTAGTCAGCCTTGAAGTTATTTTATATCACTTCAGTGTAAGCCCTGCCCACTGGACACATCTGCTTGCCATGCTCCCACTATTGCTGGAATTGCTGTACCATATCTTAGCTTTTTATATGATATAAACTCATTATATAAAATTATTATTCCATTTAAAACAGTCATTTTTGTGAATTTCATATATTTTAATCATATTTAGATCCCCTTCAGTATATTTACCAAATTTCCTGTACTATGTATGTGTATATGCATATGTATATGATATGTATATGCATATGTACATGTATATGATATGTATATATGTATGTGTAAGTATATGTACATGTAGATGATATGTATATGATATGTATATGTGTATGTATATGTATATGTATATAGTAAAGTCTATGAGTCAGGTTTATGTCCCCCAAATACCTTTTAGTATGAGTTTATTCATTGGAGCCTAGTCAGACTACTAAGAGTCTCACCTTTAAATTTTTTTTTTTATTAATTTTATTTATTTCTGTATGTGTACGAATGTATTGTCTGCATGCAAGTCTGTGCACCCGTGTCGTGCAATGCCGCGGAGGTCAGAAGTGGGCGTCGGCCTGTCCATAGAATTAAAGTTTTGCCACATTTTCCAATGACGCTGTTCAGGAAATTCCAGGGTTCCAACACAGAGGGAGTTCCCACCTTTTATGAGCGCCTGCCTCTTACTTTCTGATCAGCTCCTTTGATAAAGCATATATACATTTATCTATAGGCACTAGGCAAACACCAATATCCAAAAGATATATTTCAATGTCTTTTTATTTAACCTTAAAATTGATATTTTATAGGCTTCAGTCTATAATCTATGTATAAGCAAATAAATATTTTAATGTAAAAATATGCCTTGGCTGACATAAGCCATGTGTAACAAGTTGTTTGAAGTGAAAACAATTGGCACAAATGGAAGAAAGTTTAAACCTGGGAAATATCATCATACATCTAAGTGGTGTAAATTCATTATCCAAGGATCAATATGACATAGAAGGAGTTCTGCAGCAGGACAGAGGTGCAGACACTTGGCATTATAATAACAAGAAAAAGCCTGTACATAACGTGTCTCAAGAAATTGTCTAAGAAATGACTACTAATAGGAAAAGTTTACAGAATATAAAACTGCAAAGATAAAAGCACATTATGTCAAAATTGTTTGCTAACTGAAATGCCTAGCTAGTTTTTGAGACTTGATGTAAATTTATGTATAGAAAAATAAACAGATATGCACACTTCAATGAATTCTGCCTAATACTCCCTAGTCCCATGAACATCAATCATTCCCTAATTATTTCTGGATTCATTATCTTCTCACCTGTTCTATCTACTGCTGCTTACCTCAAGCCTTCACCATTTGAACTCTTACAAAAGCATGCAGACTCCTGTCTCTTTTTATTTTCATAGAGGGTTTCTCAGCAGACCATATCTTTATGTGGTGGGAGAGGGAGGTGGATGATACACAATGCTTAGCATTGATACCAAGTATTCCTCTCTCAATCTGTAGTTATTTCAAATTCTAATAAGGACAATAATAATAGTAACAACCAATGTTTCTAACATGGGCATGCTTTGCTATGTTCTCTCTAAGCATTTACATATGCTAATTTATTTATCACAATTACTCTAAGAGAAATGTACTGTTTCCCTGCCTGCTACTGATGGGACACCTGGGGCACAAACACAGGCTAAGGAACATGTCACGCACATGACACAGCTAGCTAGTTACGTACTAGTCTTGTACCAGACACAGGCAATCTGTCTTCAGAGACTGTGCCCTTGACTTCAGCACCATGCTGGCTTTTGGAACCCTATTACAGTTCAAATTTTTAAGTTTATATATCAAACAGGACCTCACATCTCTTATGTGGGCCACTTACATCAATCTTTTGTTTTCTTATTTTTTTACTATTTTATTTATTATTTTATTTTATGCATATGAGCATATTGTCTACAAGTACAAAAGTGCACCTGTGTCATACAAGGCCCAAAGAGGTCAGAGAGGGTATTGGATCACCTGGAACTGGAGTTAGGGTGGTTGTTAGGCACCATGTGAGTGCTGGGAACTGAATCTGGATCCTCTGCAAGAGCAGCCAGTGTCTTAATCACTGACCCATCTCTCCAGCCCCTTCTGTTTTCTCATTACTTACCATCACACCCTTCCATCCTTCACTTCAATTATCATCTGGCACTTACAAGCCCCTCCTCTACCCTCTGCCTCATGGTCAGCCTGCTAGAATACCCTTATTCCTAGAGGCTACCTTTCCATTTAACCACCTGGGGTTGCTTCCAGCAACTTCACTTCAGGGAAGGCTGCTGTGTTTTACAAGCCTAACTTTGAAGTGCTAGGCATTCTAGGATTGTTTCCTGACCACAGCCATTTGTTGAGGCTGGGACCTTCCTGCTCCTCAGTGTGGTGGTGCACTTTGGGAGTTGGTCACTTCAACAGATTTGCATTCCTGTGGGGGTTCCCTTCAGGGCATGGTTCTGGACTATGGCTCTCAAAGTTCTTTCTAAAACAACTCACATTTTATTTTGTATTTATTTTAATTATTGATTTTTGAGAATTTCATACATTGAGTTTGCATTATATCCGCCCCTCCCAGCCCCCTACCAACTCTTCTCATGTCCCCTCACTCCCTCTAAGTCTCTCATCCTCTTCTCTGTCATTGTTACACATACATACATTATACATACACACACACACACACACACATATCATGCACTGAGTCCATTTAGTAGCGCTACTGTGCACCCGTGTTTAGGGCTGCCCAC
Organism: Rhizomys pruinosus; assembly: GCA_009823505.1. Lineage (NCBI taxonomy): Eukaryota > Metazoa > Chordata > Mammalia > Rodentia > Spalacidae > Rhizomys > Rhizomys pruinosus. Next base: position 440,458 of record VZQC01001018.1, read on the forward strand.
TTGGGATTAGATAATCTCTCAGGGGGCTGATCCCTGAAGAAAACTGATTCTCACTTCCTCACCATCCTTTGATTACCTGTAGTTCTTCATCTTGAGGGAGAACCCTGTTTTTCAAAGCTTCCCCGTGATCTGTAAGCCATTCAGTATTCCAAAATCAGTTTATTTCTGCTTAAACTCAGTAGAACAGCCTCTGATCTCTGCAGCTAAGCAGGCTCTCTCCCATGGCCTCTGACATTGGTATCAGGTTTCTAGACCTGATATCCATGTCAGATATAGGCTCCCTCCTATGAAGCAGACCTTAAATCTAATTTGAAAGTTGATTACTCCAATAATATTTATGGTACTATTTCATTGGTGGGCATATCTTGCCAGGCCAGTTGTAGCTCATAGGATTCACAGATGGGTATGGTTGGTGATAAATTCTCAGCACCTTCCAGTACTATGAAAGACAGCAGAAATGAGGCTTTGAAGTCAGTATCAGCTTGATTTCTCCTTGTTTGTTCTACAGTTCATGTATGCAGTGTCTTCAGCAATAGGGGTCCTAGGGCAACATTCTGGTGGGAAGCAAAGCAGTGGTGAATGGCCAGTACTCTCTGAGGACTGATGGAGCAGCTTCACAAGAGGGACTCCATTCTTGGTAAACAGTCCATTATTCTTAAAGAAATTAAGATCTAGGCAGAAACATTATCCACTTCACTTTGGATTTTCCTTCATGTTTCCATCGAATGCCACCCACGTGGAATGAACTTCATCCTGTACTATGATTCAAGTCTCCTCTTGACCAAAGTTCTCTGACTTTACTTCTTGAAACTGTCATCATTTTGTCTTCATCTTAAAGGATTTTTTTTCCTTATTAAAGTTTCTACACTCCCCAATAGGGCTGACTTGAGGACCAAACCTTTAATCCTTGGGTGCCTGGGGACATTCCAGGTCCAACTATAAGAAGGTGATCACTTACCAGTTCATTCAGTTGTGTCCAGTGGTGTAAGGCATCATTCAAGAGGATACAAATGTCAAGAATGAAAACAGTAGGGAGTGTAGTTTCATCTCCAAGTAAAGTGGTTGGTGTCTTCTATGCAAATTTCCCTGTCGTTCTTTTCTGTCTCTCAGTCTCATGATTACAAGCAGCATCACTGAAAGTGTTTTCGATGCACTTACTGATAGTGACTTTGTCTCCCTTGGGATTTTTTTCATTCTTAATGAAATTTGGGGTTTATTTATTTGCTAGCACAAATACAAATCTGCAATTGAGTGGCATGGAGGGGGTAGTAAGAGAGGAAGACAGTGATATATATGTATGAAACTGCCACAATGAAACTCATTACTTTGAATATTAATATTTAGAATTAATAAAATAATTGAAATCAGTGTGTTGAATGCCAATTGCAATGGATGATTTGTAATTTCTCAAAGAGACAAAAACTGATGCTTCCAGATCCCATCTATATCTTAGAACACAGGTGGTAGGGCAGGCTTAATGGATCATGTCTACCAATCANCACCTGGGTCTTGGCAAGGATTGGCAACCCTGTAGGCACACCTCTCATGCAAAATTGGGCTCTGGTAAATAATGTCTGCAGGACTGACCTATCCTACATCCTATTAGTTGTGTGTTTGCTTTGATTTGTATAAACATCCTGTCCTTCTGGGGCAGGAGCAGCAGTGTGTAGTATCTCTCTCACAAGAACTTTTCCATGAGCTGGGTTAGTCCCTGCGTCGAACATGTCACTGCGGTTGATTTCTGAGGATGATACTTAGGACAGGGTGAAGTGAGGTGTCCTGTAAGGTTCCCCAAAGCAATTCTTTGTTTATCCATATTCCTTCCAGATCATCTCCAAAGACCTCTCTGCTTCTGTTTTAGTTCACCTATGTTTTATTCACGGCATCTTGCTGAGACCAGGCAGTACAGAAAGGGACTTTGTGTTTTGTGACAAGTTTTCCTTTCAAGCCTTCATGCTCAAAGAGAATTGACTACAGGGTGTCAGGTGACCTTTCACTGAGGCTTAACAAGCAAGCAGGACAATGTGGTCAGAAAATAGCTTCATTGGATATCACCTAACAATCAAGAAATTTCTTAATTTTCCCCTGTATATTAAAATATAGAGTAATACTTAGTAAGAAAATCACCAGGAGAGTTTGATTTTTGTCCCCTGTACTATTTCCCCTCCCAGATAAAACTTTTACAGAAGCAGCAAACAGTATCTTTCATTTCTGCCATATTCTTCTCAGTAGGAAATAATGTCAGCCGGAAACATTAACTTCCTCCTCGTGCATGCTAAAGTGTCCTCATTATCTGCCATACCAGCTCTAAACTTATTTGAGAAGAAAAAAAAAGAGGATCTCAGGCATAGAATCTCATCAGTCTGACGATGGGGGGCCCCCAAGGTGAACTGTGTTTAAAAATTTAGCACAAAGTGTCCTCATCCTATGCATGATGCCTTAGGCCTTAAATTTCAGGAGCCACTTTCATGATTGGTTTCCCAGGGAATCTATGAAAGCGAGAAAAGCTTGTACTGTGGGTGGTATTGTCTGCGATGATGGGTTCCCTGATTAAGGGCTCCATGGAACCATTGGCAATCCTTGCTAAATACTGTACGATTAATGATCACATTCAACATTGTCTTACGGTCTGTACTTCTGAAACCAGTGAACCAGTGTGTTAGTCAAACTTGTGTTCCAATGACAGAATACTGAATACGGTCAATGTAAATAGAGGAAAAGCTTCCTTTTTGGCGCTCACGGTTTCCAAGGTTTCAGGCCCTAGTCACTCAGCTAGAATGTCTGTGGACTGTGGCAGCATAGCTTGCTATAGAAGGGACCATGAAGTAGAGGTAGAGACTAACTTCTAGGCGCTTAGAAGGGAAACAGAGATGGAAAGGGGCAGGGGTTCTATTAACCCCTTTGTGAGCGCACCTTCAGTGACCTGACGTCCTCCTATGCTGCTCATCCTAAAGCTTCCACCATTGCCCACTTGTTCCATGGGCTGTGAATCAAACCTTCAGCACATGGTCTTTAGGGAGACATTGAAGATCCAAATAATGACAACCAATTAGTGGGACAATAGGAAACAGTATCAAATAATTGCAGGCTCTAAAAAGACCAACCTAATGTGAGGAAAAATTTTATCTTAATGTTACATACAACTATTAAATTATAGACTTTGCTGTTTTCCCTCTCTTAGAAATCAGGCCAGGGCCCACTGAAGTCTTTCTCCATGAACAGACTTTATAAGGAAAACTGCTCTGACCTCAGAGCTCTTACAGAGTCCGTTCTCTCCTCCCAGTTGAAGCTGTGACAAGATGGCTAAGGACAACCTCAAATTATGTATTTAGTTTTATCTAGTGTTTTTTTTTTTTTTTTCCCCCTGCAACTAACTCCTGGGCCATAGGCCAAGCCAGTCTGTATCATGTGGTATTGAGCTTGTGCCTCCCTGAAAAATCTGGAATTCAAGGCTCTTTGCCTTAAGGACCCCCATTAGGCTATGCATGGCAGCTGTCTGTCCTAAAGAAGTTCCTTTTTAGGAAATGAAGGGTCTCCTTTCAAGATCCTACCTTTCAGCCTTTGGTATTGTGCTCTGTCTCCCCTAATCCTCCCCTACTCAAGGCTCAGTCATGGCTGCCCATGGTGCTATCTATCCTGATAAAGCTCATTGGAAAGGTTACTTTGTGTCATCTTCTTTCAGTGAACCTGCAGTAAGTTATAACAATAACTCTTGCTGCGGAGCAAAGAGTAGGGCAGGGAATACTATCTACCATTCAAGAAGAATATATGGATGCTCACATGTCAGGTTCTCAGCAGTAAATAGAGAATGTCCTCTCTTTTAGATTCGCTCTTTCCAATTTGTCTCAGTTATCTCTGTTTCGTTGCAATATAAATTATATCAATGCAGAGGTTTGAATGAGAATTCCCCCCCCCCAGGCTCCAAGTATTTAAACAACATTGGTCCCCAGTTGGTGGTTGGCAGGTGGGAGGGTTATGGAGGTGTGGTCATACGGGAGGAAGCTCGGCACTGGGGCAGAGCTTTGGGAGTTTCTAACCCTTCCCACTTTCAGTTAGGCTGCCTGCTTCCTGCACCTGCTTAAAGATAAAAGCTCGCAAGCGTTCTGCTCCAGCCACCCTGCCTCCCACGCCTTCACCTAGGTGATGGTCCCTTATCCCATGGAACGGTAAGCCCAACAGGCACCGTTCCTTCTATAACTACCTTGGTCTTGGTGTTTTTGCACAGACACAGAGAAGTAACAGATAGGATTTGTAAATTGCCTAGTCCTGATGGTGCTTATTGAGAGTTGACTCTGAGAACAAGGGATGGGTCCCCTTGTCTTAGACTCAAACCTACTTATCTCAAGTGTCTTCAGACACAGCACATCCTGAGGCAGACTGACACCCCACCCCTGACCCTATAAAAGCGATGAGGATTCCTGTGCCTGCTTGAAAGATGTGAAACTGCTTTTCTTTCTGCTTCATCTCCTGCGTCAAGCATGCACCCAAGATTAAACTCGAATTCCCTGGAACCATCAACAAATCTTGCAGAGCACTGGGCCTAAGACTTCTACCTTCCTCAAGGATGAACAAAAAACAGCATCACCTGGGTACTGGAAACAGCCACAAGAGCTCGGCTCTGCTAGATCTTTTCTAAACGATGATAAGACAAAAGGTTGCAAGCTTGTGAAGAGTATCAGAGAGATGGAGAGTAGATGAAAGATGAACAAAATAAGGGATTGACTGATGAAATTATAAGGGAAAATATCCACCTAAATGAGAAGATCAAAAAACTTGAAGCGGAGTTACAGGTGGACACCAGAGGTTTCCAAATTGAAGAGAGTATTCCAAAAACAAAGGTGAAATTTGTGTCTGTAGAGATTCTGGAGGATGACAGCCAGTTCTTAAACATCTCCTGTTCGTTTCAAGTGAGCTCACAAATTGCTTATGAACTACGAAAAGGGCAAGCACTTCTCACCTTTGAGAAAGAAGAAGTTGCACACAATGTGATACGGATGGAGCAGCATTGTGAGAGGATGGAGGAGGTGATTGTGGAAGTCACTGCAACACCGGTTCCACTAAACTCAGGAACCAGATTCCAGGTCCATATGGAAATTTCTAAAATGAAGGTTAATGTTACGGGAATTCCTGATGAACTGCCTGAGAGGGACAAGCTGGAACTGAGCTTCTGTAAGTCCAGGAATGGAGGCAGAGAGGTAAAGAGTATAGACTGTGACAATTGGTCCCAGAGTGCTCTCATCCCTTTTGTGGAAGCTGGAGTTTGCTGAAAAGATTTTGGAAAAAGAAAGACTACCCTGTTTATATAAATCAACGGTGTTAGAGAGTCACTATTTCTCCATATACAGAAAGACACTTGGAAAAGTGCCAGGTATTTTCAACCAGGTATTTTCAGCAGCATCCAAAATGATGGTGCTTCTGACTGGAATAGAAGGCATTAAGAATGATTAAGACAGCACGGCAGATTTAGCTGGTGTTCACTTCCAATGGAAGAAAAATGGAGGTGGAGAAGTAGATGTGGTCAAGTGTTCTCTAGATCAACCTTACATAGCATATTTTGAAGAATAGATCAAAGGAACCATAAGAAAATTATAACTTTGAGCCCAAATCACTGTAAACCTTTGCAAAAATGAACACTCTCTTTTTCCATAAAAAAAAAAAAATGAAAACTGATAAAAAAATAGAAAAATAAAAGTGATGAAAGAATAGCAAATAGATAAGTGTATTTAAAACTTTGTACCTTGGAGAACAGTTAGAAGGCAAACCATTTGCAACAAATGTTACTATTGCTTATCCCCATGGTATAAAAGTTCTGTGGAGAAACAAGAACCAGAACTCATCCATGGAGAGAGGCATAGAGGATGCTCTGCCCTGAAATATTTCAGTTGGGATCTTCGGCACGACTGTTATAGCAGGACTTCCCAGGGTGATTTTTGCTGGATGTTCTAAGTGCCCAATTTGGTAATGTTTTGCTATCTATCTGTTCCTTGCTATTTGTTCTTCTGCTTTTGTTGGTGCATGAATAATAGACTCACTCATTCAATACCAGAAGTACTGGTATTGTAGATCATTCTCCAGGCAGAACATCCATCATTGTTAATGTCCTCTAAAAGACAAGCCTTGAGAGACTTTCTTCTTTCATGTGTGCATGACGAGGGCCATGATGTTCCTCAGAGAGGGAGGACAGGAAGTTCTTTTTGGCACGAAAGGAGGAACAGAAATTTGGATTCCAATGGTTTAAAAGGATTGACTCATTTCACTGAGTTTTCCATGGTGAGCCCACCCCTTCTACATAGTAAAGATTCCTTGATACTTAGCAAAATTAAATCTAGATGTTCTATAGTGTCCTTAAGAGAGAGAAATCACTTATTATGGATACCTATAGTTCTAGCTCCAAGACAGTAAAATGATGAATGGGGAAGGACTTGGGCAGGACTTGGACGCAAACTCTATCAGTTTGTGTATCTTTTGGATAATGTAAGAAGCTTTTAAGTGTCATCTTTTCAACTGAATATGAATCTTAAGAAACCAAATCAGGAATTGGAGAGATGCGTCAGCAGTCAGCAGTAAAAGAAACACACTGCGTCTTGCAGAAGTCGCAGGTTCGGTTCCCAGCACTCACACAGCCACTAACAACTATCTATAAAATCCGTTCCAGGGGATCTGATGCCTTCTTCTGACCTCCAAGACATTGCCCAACTTAGGTGCACATACATACATTACAGGCAATACATTCATACATATAAAATAAAATAGAATATTTAAAAAGAAACCAAATCAGAAGCAGATTTTAAATTTTTTAGGTGATCCCAACAGGCAGCAAAGTTTAAGAACCAAGATGACCAATTCCATGTCATTTAAAATACAATGAGTAGTTTTTGGAAACTGAAGACTCCCAGGACTCTGCCAGGATTTCTGAATTAAGATATGAATTTTAACAAAAAATGTTAGGTGATTTTTGTATAAACACGAAAGTTGAGAACTAGGTCAGAGAGGGTATGGTTGATCAACGGTTTTGTTGTACAAGCTGAAGAGCCGGATGGTGATCCCCAGAACCCCAATAAAAAAGGGATGTGGAGATGTAGACATGTAACCCCAGTATTGGAGAGCCCAAGACAAGTGGATCCTTAGGGCTCAGGGGCCCACTGGAGTAGCGGAACTATGTATTGCCTTAGGTAGGTAAGTGCACCTATGTTGGGCAATGTCTGTGGAGGTCATAAAGAAGGCATCAGTTTCCCTGGAACAGGAAAATTATAGATGAGCCCCAGGTTTCAGAAAAGAAGGTTTTGGTTCCTGAGAAATGACACCTGCCTGACATTCACTTCTGGCATCTACCATGGGGCACATACACACACACAGCACACACAACACAACACACACATACACACACACACACCCACTAGCACACGTTGAGATCTACTACAGTTGGATTTATAATAAGAAACCTCTGGTACTTTTTTTTTTTTTTTTGAGACAGGTCCTCCCTATAGCCCCACTGCTGGAACTCACGCTGCAGACCAGGTTGGGCCTGAAACTCACAGAATCCTCCTTCCTCTGCCTCTCAAGTGCAAGATTAAAGGCATGTGCCACACCACGCCCAGCTTAAAGGCGTTCTTAGCTGCCACATGGGGTGCTGGGAATCAAACCGGGGTCCTCTAGGCAAGAGCAGTCAGCGCTTCTAACCCCTGGGCCCATCTCTTCAGCCCAAAACTCTGTACTTCTTATGGCCACTCAAACTTAAGAAACTCTGGCCTAGAATTATGCTTAATACCCATAAAGATGCTACCAAGATCATGATCACCAGGACTGGCATTTCATTTTCCAGTGTCTCTCTTTCCCCTCCATTCCTGAGTCCTCTGTCATTGATTTACACATGCTCACATTCTTAATGAAGCAGCCTCACAACAGCTGATTAAGACAGCATCAAGGACCACAGACACAGATAAGCAGACAGTTCCCAAAGAGAAGATCCAGTTTTTAGGTGACTAGCAGGTGTTTGGTAGTTCTTGTTGGACACAGTATCATTTACACAGCATTATTGACTTATGTATCATTTACATACTCTACTGATTAAAAAATGACAATTGGCATCCATTTGTGGTTATTTTTGAAGCAATGTTTCTCTATGTAGTTCAGGTTAGTCATCGACTAATGATCCTCCTGCTTTCATTGTACTCAAGTGCTGAGATTACAACGATTGCGCGCCATGTTGGACATCTTTGCTTGTTGGTTACTTTGTTTTGTTTCATTTAAAAAAAACATGAAGCCCGTTTGGTGAGATTGCACAGTCAAGAGAGTTTATTTCAGTGGCTTGAGGCCAACCAAGGTAACTGGTGCTTGCAGTTAATCTGGTGTCTGACCATGAGGAGAGGATCAGAACTTCATATACAAGTGCCAGATCCATTTCTAGTCCTAATCTTGCTAACATCTAGATTATGTAGTTGGTAGGCATATTAAGGGAATGTTTAGGAATGTATGGCATATTGTTTCAAATACAGAATTACTAGCTTTAAATGCAGGAAACAGAAATAAGATAATTTCCCACTTATTCTTGGCATTTTATTCTTATTCTGTGTCATTACTAAGACCATTTATAAACCAAAGATTCCAGGTTTCTCTACTTAAACTTCTACTTCTCTACTTAAACTTCTAGGAAAACTTCTATGGTTGCCTTGTCATCAGCATGTTTATCCACGACAAAGATTGGTCTACCAATATAACAAAACATTTAAAAGTATTAAAAACCTTACTTGAGTTCACTGAAAGAAAGAACATGAGGTATTTCTTTTGGAATCATAACATCTAACACATCATGCAGCTCACTGTGGCAGTCCATAAATCCCAATGAATTATTTATTATTTTTTGGTATTTTTGAGACAAGGGTCTCCTTTAGTTCCAGCTGGCCTGGAGCTGCCCTCTGTAGACCAGGCTGGCCTTGACTCACCAAGATCTGCCGCCTCCACCTCTCAGTGTTGGATTAAAGGTGTGGCACCACCACGCCCCGGCTTGAATTATTTTTAAGAAAATAAGTTTATTTCATTGAAACAAGCCTGGAACCAATTAATTGTGTTCTGTTTCACAAACAGGTTTTGCTCCAAGGCTCCCTCTTACAAATGCCAACCAGTGGAACTTCAAATCGTAAGACGTGTTGAGAACTTAAGTGACTTACTACTGGTGACTTCCAAAACTAGCACACTAAAAAATAAATATAAAATAAATAAAGGGCTAAGGAGATGCTTGCAGCATGACTTGAGATTCAGAATCTCTGGACCCATACAAAAAGCTATTGGTGTAGATCGCCATGTGCCCATTACTCGCAGGCGGGAAGATGGACAGAGGACAGGAAGATCCCTCAGAGTTCATTGCCAGACAGTCCAAGGGAAACGTAAGAGCTGTCATGACAGTGAGAGACCTGCTCAAAAATTAAAAGAGGGAATAGGCACTCGAGACTGGACATCTAGCTTGCACACACACAGCATGCATTGTAAGCTCACACCTCATATGGGTGGCCTGTAATTGAAAAATTGCTGGAAATGAGATCTGGAGATGGAAGTCAGTGTCAGCCTTCGGGAAACCTCTTAGTTAAGATATGATTCTTGTATCTAATTGGATAAACATGAGATTTTTATTCTGGGCTAGAAAATTACAGAATCAGTATTGTGTTTAAGGGAGAATAAGTTGGAAGTTTATACAACTGTTAACAATTTCATAAAATATCGCCCTTCATGCATCAAATAATGAACGGATTTAAACTTTCGTACCTCATTTTTTCTCAAATGTGAAATGGAGATAGCATTACAAGGACAGAGAAAAGTAGTTATACAAGAGACATCTTGGAACAGTGTGGTGGCACACTTAAGTAAAAAACTAAAAAACAATGCCCTATAGTAAAAGCTTAATAACGAATACGTATGCCCTACTTACCAACAACTATCCCATACACTCATATTAATGTCTAGAACTAGACTCAATCCATTTAACATACTCATTCCTAAGGACTCAGTGCTCATTGCCCAAAGGACTCATCGACACCAAAAGGGATCATCACTAAACTAGAAGTGGCGTGTCCGAATAAGAAGCACTACGGCAGATTCGAGAACCTAAAAGACACTAAGAATCAGACTATGAGAGAAACAAAACAGGAAGAAAATAATAGCGAAGGGAAGTAAAACTGATTTTAAAGTATCTTTTCAAATCCATACCAGCATGCCCGGAACTCTTGGAGGCACTGGAAGAAGGAGAGGAGAGCTCAGGACAAACAGGCAACTGATGGTCGAGATGTCGCCTCTCAAACAATTGGCTAAAACAGGTTCACAGGGTGCGTGGACCTCCCGCAGTGGATAAGAGCCGATTTTGAGAAGCCAGACAAATTGACAATACTCTTTACCCACTTGCATTCAGTCAAGGACATGCTGTCATCTCTCAATAACCCATAGAAGTCTACCTTTTTATTAGTACGTTTGGAAACATTTTCACGCAGACGTATTCTGTCAAAACTGCGGTAATGAGACTACGCTGTGAGAGAGCTGCGGCACCTGCACAGGGAAGGAAAGCGGTGTGTGGGATGCGTCTTCCAGAATGGAGGAAAAGACTTAAGGAACACTTTCTGGCCTGCGCCTTCCATGACAAGCAAAAATTGGGCCAGCAGCTTCTTCTATTTGCTTTCTTCTACTTCCCTCTATCCTGCTGGACCGTTATATCCATCTCCTCAAAAATGAAATATGGGAGATGTAGATAGGAGATCTAAGCTTAAACTTGTTGGTAGTCTGTGTGCTAATGCAATCTCAGATTTTAAAAGAAATTTTCCACTGGCCAAGCCCTTACAGACCGAACCACTTAAGCCAAAGGGCACGGAGCTATTGAGAGTAAGAGGTCATGTAGTTACGTGTATTGGTGCATGACGTAATGAAATTTGAGGATCAGAAATCATGGTATTCTGATCGGGGGTGCGCACCTGTCGAGCATGGGAAGAGCAGCATCGGACAAGGCCCTCTACTGCGTTCAACCGCCTCAACCCTGTCTGGACAAAGAAAAAAAAAAAAAAAAAAAAATCGTCGCTGACTCATCTCTAGCACCCCCTCTCCAATGAGCCCTCGGTGTTTACCTTACTAACTTTTAAACAACATATACCCTTTAAATCATATTACAACAAGTCATCCAGACCAAAAGATCCTCTGGTCTGATAGGTCTTGAAATCATCAGCCCGTAATATCAGACTGGCTTCTAGACTGCAGCAACCCACCGTGTGGTAACTCAACTCTTTCCATTTCCCAAGTCAGTTGCCTCGATCCAAACTTCCCATTTTGCCCGCTCTGGCCAGTCTACCCACTGCCTGTCTTCAAAATCACTTCTGAGACTACTTCTTAAGTGAACGTCGCTGGTTCCTAGGTTCCCATGAATCATCAACTCATTCCCTAACTTATTTCTGGATCATTATCTTCCCACCTGTCTATTACCATTGCTGCTTACCTCAAGCCTTCACCATGAACTCTTACATAATAGCATGGAGACTCCTGTCTCTTTTATTTCATAGAAGGTCTTCTCAGCACGAAGACCGATATTATGTGGTTGGGAGAGGGAGGTATGATTACACATTTAGGTCATTGATGTACAGCTATTCCTCTCTCAATCTGTAGTTATTTCAAATTCTAATAAGGACAATAATAATAGTAACAACCAATGTTTCTAACATGGGCATGCTTTGCTATGTTCTCTCTAAGCATTTACATATGCTAATTTATTTATCACAATTACTCTAAGAGAAATGTACTGTTTCCTGCCTGCTACTGATGGGACACCTGGGGCACAAACACAGGCTAAGGAACATGTCACGCACATGACACAGCTAGCTAGTTATGTACTAGTCTTGTACCAGACACAGGCAATCTGTCTTCAGAGACTGTGCCCTTGACTTCAGCACCATGCTGGCTTTTGGAACCCTATTACAGTTTCAAATTTTGTTTTTAAGTTTATATATCAAACAGGACCTCACATCTCTTATGTGGGCCACTACATCATATCTTGTTTTTTACTTCTTTTTTTACTTTTTATTATTTAGTTTTGATTTTATGACATAAAATTTGCTACAAGTTGACAAAAGTGCACTGTGTCATACAAGGCCGAAGAGGTCAGGAGATGGTATTTGGATCACCTCCTGGAACTGAGTTAAGGGTGTTTTAGCACCATGTGAGTCTGGAACGATCTGGATCACTGCAAGAGCAAGCCATGTTCTTATCACTGGACCCATACTCTCCACCCTATCTGTTTTTCCTTACTTACCATCACACCGTTCTCAGTCCTTCACTTCAATACATTGGCACTTACAAGCCCTCCTCTACACCTCTCCTCATGGTCAACCTGCTATGAATACCCTTATTGCCTATAGGCTAACCTTTGTTACCCCCCAATTTAACCACCTGGGTTACTTCAGCCTCACTGAGGAAGGCTGCTGCTGTGTTTTACACGCGCTAACTTTGAAGTGCAGTCATACTAGTGATGTTCCTACCACAGCCTTTGTTGAGGCGTTGGGACCTTCCTGCTCCTCACGTGTGAGTGTGCACTTGGGAGTGGTCACTCCAACAGATTTGCATTCCTGTGGGTGTTCTTCAGGGCATGGTTCTGACTATGGTCTCAAAGTTCTTTCTAAAACAACTTCACAACAGATTTATTTTTTGTTTAATTTAATTATGATTTATTGAAAATATTCATAACAGTGTGAGTTTGCATTATAACTCCCACCCTCCCACCCCTCTACCAACTCTTCTCATGTCCCACTTCACTCCCTCTAAGTCTCGTCATCCTCTTCTCTTATTGTTAAATCATATCCACTTTATATACTACTACGACACCACACACACACAGCCACATCGATGCCTGAGTGCCATTTAGTAGCGCTACTGTGCGCCACCGTGTTTAGGGTTGCCCACTTGGGATTAGATAATCTCTCAGGGGGCTGATCCCTGAAGAAAACTGATTCTCACTTCCTCACCATCCTTTGATTACCTGTAGTTCTTCATCTTGAGGGAGAACCCTGTTTTTCAAAGCTTCCCCGTGATCTGTAAGCCATTCAGTATTCCAAAATCAGTTTATTTCTGCTTAAACTCAGTAGAACAGCCTCTGATCTCTGCAGCTAAGCCCTGTCCATAGAATTAAAGTTTTGCCACATTTTCCAATGACGCTGTTCAGGAAATTCCAGGGTTCCAACACAGAGGGAGTTCCCACCTTTTATGAGCGCCTGCCTCTTACTTTCTGATCAGCTCCTTTGATAAAGCATATATACATTTATCTATAGGCACTAGGCAAACACCAATATCCAAAAGATATATTTCAATGTCTTTTTATTTAACCTTAAAATTGATATTTTATAGGCTTCAGTCTATAATCTATGTATAAGCAAATAAATATTTAATGTAAAAATATGCCTTGCTGACATAAGCCATGTGTAACAAGTTGTTTGAAGTGAAAACAATTGGCACAAATGGAAGAAAGTTTAAACCTGGGAAATATCATCATACATCTAAGTGGTGTAAATTCATTATCCAAGGATCAATATGACATAGAAGGAGTTCTGCAGCAGGACAGAGGTGCAGACACTTGGCATTATAATAACAAGAAAAAGCCTGTACATAACGTGTCTCAAGAAATTGTCTAAGAAATGACTACTAATAGGAAAAGTTTACAGAATATAAAACTGCAAAGATAAAAGCACATTATGTCAAAATTGTTTGCTAACTGAAATGCCTAGCTAGTTTTTGAGACTTGATGTAAATTTATGTATAGAAAAATAAACAGATATGCACACTTCAATGAATTCTGCCTAATACATAGACCTACGCAATTCACATCCGTAGTGAAATTTACAAAATTTCATTTTGTGAGAAATTCTACTTATGTTTATGATCATTTAATTCCACTCCTTCCAAAGGAAGCCATGATGCTCTGATTTCTGACATTCTAGTTTTGTCTGGTCTAAAGCTTCATATACATGGGATCACCTAGTAAGCCCTCTTTTATTCTGGCATCTTATTTATTTATTTATTTTTATTTCATGTGTGTATTTTGCCTGCATGTGTGCAAGAGTACCACATATGTGGAATGCCTGTGGAAGCCAGAGAGGAGGTTGAATCCCTTAGAAGAGGAGTTAGAGATGGTTGTTAGCCACTACCATGTGGGTGCTGGAAACCGAACCCAGGTCCTCTGCAAGAGCAGCCAATGCTCTTAACTACTGAGCCATCTCTCCAGCCTCTATTCTGACATCTGTTGGTATGATTTTGAAATTCATAGATGCTGAGTGTGCCCAGTAGTTTATTCCTTTTTATTGCATATATATGTAATATATATATATATACACATATATATATGTATATATATATATACATATATATATTTGTATGACTAGCTTGTTAGTTATTCTTAAACTGATGGATAATTAAACTGTTTCCAGTTTGGAATGAATGTAAATCAACATTACTGTGAAGAGTCCCACACAATTTTGGTGTGCACAGGTCTTCATTTATCTTTAGTAAGTGCCACCAATTAGGATTACTGTGTTGGAAGGCAGGTGATTAGCCTTATCTGAAGTAGCAAAAAATTTTTCCAAAGTGGTTGGATATTTTTTTTCTAGCCCACAATATCTGAGCATTCCACTGGCTTTCTATCTTCATGAATACTTAGTGTGTTTGCTTTATAAAACAAAAATTCTTTACACATTTAAATGAGTTGGAGTCATATCTCACTGTAATTTTAATGTACATTTCTCTGACCACTAGTGATATTAAGCAGCTTTTCAGGTATTTATTGTATATATATATTTTTCTTGGTGAAATATCTTTAAGACTTTACCCATTTTTTTAAGCTGGGGTATTTGGAGTTAGAAATTGATTTGTAAGAGCTGATTTATTTCTGAAATAATGTAGTCTATTTTCACTCCTATGGAATGCAAACATTTTCTTAGTTCTCATCATCTGCCTTTGCATTTTCTTTTTTTTTAATTTTTTAAATTTATTTATTTTTTCATTTTTTAACAATAAGTAATAATTTATGAGTATAAGCATCCTTCATGTAAAACCAATTTGCAGGCAGTTGTGCCCAAACCCACACAGCCCAAGGGTCCCACCATCCAGCTGGAGGGCTTGTATGTTCAATCAAGTTGATTAAATAAGTGTCCAGTCTCGTGTATATTGCTGGGTTTCCATTACCCCAGTCACAGCCCTTACGTTCTACCACCCCCCCTCTTCCGTAGATTGATCCTAGGCTTATAAAAGGGGCACAGGTGATGAGAATCAAAATAGTCTACTTTCTCTAGAGCTGCTGTTGTTTAGACTCGGGTCAATTTTGGCTGTTTCCTTTCACGGGCTTACAGTTTGTCCAGAATAACCTTTCATTCCTACGAAAGAAGCACATTGCCTTTGCATTTTCTAAGTGTAAGGGTTTGTTTTTGTTGTATCTATTGTGTGTGTGTGTGTGTGTGTGTGTGTGTGTGTGTGTGTGGTGTAGGTGCAAGTATATCTGTAGGTGGGGAGGTCAGAAGCACTCTTTGGTGTTATTCCTCAAGTGTTTGTCAACATTGCTTTTGAAAATAGGGTCCTTTTACTGGCTTGGTGCTCATGAATTAGGCTAGGCTTGTTGTGCAAAAAACCCAGTGATCTGCCTGTTTCCACCTCAGAGCACTGACACACTTGGCCTTTGTATGTGGGTTGTAGAGGATGGAACTGCTTTGTATCCTTAACTTAGTTTGCTCTAGTCAGCCTTGAAGTTATTTTATATCACTTCAGTGTAAGCCCTGCCCACTGGACACATCTGCTTGCCATGCTCCCACTATTGCTGGAATTGCTGTACCATATCTTAGCTTTTTATATGATATAAACTCATTATATAAATTTTTATTCCATTTAAAACGTCCATTTTTTGTGAAGTTTCATATATTTTTAATCATAGGTAGATCCCTTCCAGTTATTTACCAATTTCCGGGAACTAGGTATGGTATATTGCAGATTATATGATATGTAGATGCATAATGTACATGTAGATGATTTATATAGGTATGTGGAAGTATATGTACATGGTAGATGAGATGTATAGGAGATGTATATGTGTATGTATAATGTAATGTATAATAGTAAGTCTAAGGAGTCAGGTTTATGTCCCCCAAATACATTTTTTAGTATGAGTTTTTAGTCATTGAGCCTAGTCAGACTAATAGAGTCTAACCTTTAAATTTTTTTGTTATTAATTTAATTTATTTCTGTATGTGTACGAAGTATTGTCTGCATGCAAGTCTGTGCACCCCGTGTTCCGTGGCATGCCGCGGAGGTCAGAAGGTGGGGCGTCGGATTCCCCTGGAGCTGGAGTCTCCTGGAATTGGAGGTTTCCAGACGGTGTCTCAGCCGCCATGTGGGTGCTTGGTGATCAACCCGGGTCCTCTGCAGAGCGGTCGGCGCTCTTAACCGCTAGGCCATCTCGTCCACCCCGAGTCTCACCTTTAAATGAAACTAAATATCTCCTTCCCAGCGTGCCATCAGTTTCCCAGAGTTCCCCACACCTTCCCCACGTCTGTAATGGGATTTCGTCTGGCCTGACCTTACATGGAACTTCTGCATGCTGTCACCATTGCTGTGAGTTCATATAAATAATTGTCTAGAATATTCTGTTTCCTTGTGGTCATTTATCTTCTCTGGCTCTTACAATCTTTCTGCCCCATCTACCACAATGATCTCTGAGCCTTGGGAGGCAGAAGTTTGATACAGGTGTCCTATTCAAGAATAAGTACTCTGCAACTTCTTCCTCTCTGCATATTGGCCAGTTGTGGATCTCTGTCTTAAGCCAAACCATCTCTGTATAAGTGTTATTTTCGTTCTTTGTTGAGAGTTGAAAGATGCTTTCATCTGTGGCTATAACAATGTCATTAAAGTTGGGGTTGGAGAGATTGGCCTAGCGGTTTAAGAAGCGCCGACTGCTCTTGCAAAGGACCCAGGTTTGAATCTCTAAACAATGGGCAGCCGATAACCGTCTTTACCTCAGTTCCAGGGAAACTGAATGCAACTCTTCTGGCCTCTGTGGCATTTACAACACAGGTACACAAACGCTACAGGCAGACATTACACTCAGACACATAAAAATAAATAAAATTGAAAAATAACAAGGTCCATTAAATCAAAACTTAATATATATATCAAAATATATATAATAATATATATATATATATATATATATATATATATCTCAGAATAACTTGTGTAGCTCGCTCCCCATGGCCTCTGACATTGGTATCAGGTTTCTAGACCTGATATCATGTCGATATAGCTCCTCCTATGAAGCAGACCTTAATTAATTGACAAGTTTGATTACTCCAAATTATTAGGCACTATTTATGGTGGGCTATTTCCAGGCCTTGTAGCCATAGGATTCACAGATGGGTGGTTGGGTTAAATCTCAGACCTTCCAGTACTATAGAAGAGCAGAAGAGGCTGTGAGTCAGTATCGCTTGATTTCTTTTTTTCTACAGTTCATGTATGTCGTGTCTTCACATAGGGTCATAGGGCAAACATTCGGTGGAAGCAAAGCAGTGGTGAATGGCCAGTATCTCTGAGGATGATGGAGCAGTCACAAGAGGGATCCATTCTTTGGTAACAGTCCATTTCTTAAAGAAATTAAGATCTAGGCAGAAAATTATCCTTACTTGGATTTTTTCCTTCATGTTTCCATCGAATGCCACCCACGTGGAATGAACTTCATCCTGTACTATGATTCAAGTCTCCTCTTGACCAAAGTTCTCTGACTTGTACTTCTTGAAACTGTCCTCATGTTTTTATCTTAAGGATTTTTTTTTCCTTATTGAAGTTCGTAACTCCAATGGCTTGACTTGAGGACCAAACCTTTAATCCTTGGGTGCCTGGGGACTTCCAGGTCAATAAGAAGGTGATCACTTAAGTTCATTCAGTTGTGTCAGTGGTTAGGCATCATTCAAGAGGATACAATGTCAAGATGAACAGTGGGAGGTAGTTTCATCAAGTAAAGTGGTTGGTGTCTTTTGCAAATTTCCTGTCTTCTTCTTCTGTCTCTCAGTTCTATTACAGCAGCATCTGAAGTGTTTTTCGATCCACTACTGATAATGACTTTGTCTCCCTTGGGATTTTTTTTTCACTCTTAAAATGAAATTTGGGGTTTTTATATTTGCTAGACATACATCTGCATTGAGTGCCGGAGGGTACGTAAGAGAGGAAGAATGATATTATGTATGAAACTGCATGAAACTCTTACGTTGAATTTAATATTTAGAATTAATAAATAATTGAATCAGTGTGTTGAATGCAATTGCAATGGATGATTTGTAATTTTCAAGAGAAAAACTGATGCTCAGATCCATCTAATTTAGAACACGGTGGTAGGGCGGCTTATGGATCAGTTACAATCAAGTACAATTATCAACTTTAGACCAGATGATTTTTCCCCTGAAATCAGTTGGAATGCTTGTGTTTGCTTCATGGCAGCAATCTCCTTGATTTCCTTCTTCCCTTTATTCACCACCAGAATCATCCTCTAGCCTATTCTAGGTCAAAGAGACTTGTCTTCTGGGATCCATTTGCTTGTTTGNAGTGCTTGTGTTTGCTTCCCATGGCAGCAATCTTCCTTGATTTCCTTCTTCCTTTATTCACCAAGAATCATCCTCTAGCCTATTCTAGGTCAAAGAGACTTGTCTTCTGGGATCCATTTGCTTGTTTGTGAAGCTAACTAGCTGACCTGACAGTGGAGAAGAGTAAACAAATGCTAGCTCAACTACCTACAACTGATGAGCTTAATGTTCTCATGGCATTTATATTATGGGTTGCTTGTTTAAATAGCAGATGCTTTATATATAAGTTTTGCCATGTACTCAAAGATTTCATGAGCACTCTATTGAAAGTAATTACATATTAGAAGTAGTACATGGACATCCACAGTTTTTCACTTGACAATTTTCCACTTGACAATTATGCAACAGACAGAAGAGCTCTGGTGGTTGGTGATGAGCTATCATCCATTTTTTCCCATAAAGTCATCTTAGTTAGTGTTCAGCATTTATTTGTCTGATCATCATGTACTAAGGACTGCACCCAAAAGGAGACAAATGATAATCTTTTCCATTTGCTTACTGTAATTCATTGGGACTATAAATAAATGCCCAAACCCACAATTAAAGTACTCACTGACTCCTATGCTCAGAAGAGAACTGTCAGCTGCATTTGCTGATAGTCCAAGTGATTGGCTGGGGCACTGTGGGAGGCTGGACCTGCATTTTGCTCAGTTCACATAATCAGAGACCAGAATGTTCTTAACCTTTTATGGGTGGGTGAGCAACAAATTAGGAATTTTTAATCGCCTTCTCTCCAAGGGCCTCTCCCAACCAAATAGCAAAGGTATTAACAGAAAACTGTTGTTCATCCTGGGTGATGTTAACTTTTTGTGAAATTAAGAGACCTTTATTTTAAAACAGCTTCAATAGCTAGAGGCATAGAATATGAGAAATGTACTCCAGGCTGTAATAATTGCTGGCTGCCCTGGGAAATGGCTTCAAGGCCAGAGCAGGCATGGCTCCACGCAAGCACAACTCTAATTATTGGAAAACCTGTGTAGAGTCTCCATGCTAATCAGTCTCTCAGAGACCTCAGCTTTATGTGGTTAGCACAGATTTACAGCATTTTTCTTTTCCTGTTATTAAAACTGATATTTCACAAGGAAGAAACTATCTCCAGACAACTGTTAAAATGCAAAGTTTCAGTCATAAAAGAAAACTACAAGATTATTCTGGGAATATTCCACAGAGACTGCCAAACAAGGGGAAGAAACAACACATCAAAGACGGGGAAAAAATTCAAAAGTAAAAAGGCATGACTCTAAAATATTAACGAAAAGACTCAACAGTTGGCCCATAGAATCAAGAGGTTATAGTGTAATTAATTTAAGTGCTTGTTATAATTATGGAAATAAACATTTCATGCATAAATGCAAACTGAATTATACATAATTATGAAAGCACCAAACTAATTGGAACATTTGGATGAACATAATGGGAGCCAAATTGCCTTTTAAACCAATGGTGTGGTGCTCTGCACATACTGTGTATGTACACAGCAGATATTAATTAATAACAGAAAAGAGAGTATTTTGGAAAGACATATCTCCCTGAAGTTAGTTGTCTGCATCTCTTGTAGAATGCACATGCATGTTATAAATTAAGTATCATGAAATCATATGGAGTGAACACAAGGGCAGCTCCACCCATATGTGCCAAGGTTAATTGGTGGATCAATGACAATCGAAGATTCCAGACCCAAGTGTCCCTCTCACTCCACCACCTGCCACCATCTTAGTGGTCCAGGTTCTATAGGATAATGGGATGGTGGGCAGAAGCTAGTGATCTGAGAAGCATGAAGAGAACATCGCACTCATTTGAGATGAGGAAGATCAAGTATGAGATTCCCTCTCAACAGATCAAATTTCATTTTGTTTGGACCACCCCACCCAGATCCCATCTGGAATTTTAAAGCTTTATTAAGGTATGCTTCCCTCTTCATCATGTTATGCCACTAATACTGTGACTATTTATAATTTTATTGCTATATGTAGACATGCCTCCTCTTGAAAGCAACCAGAATCCTTTTTATTTTCCTTTTTCACTCAGAAACTACATTGATATAGAAAGACCGACCTTGGCCACTGTTTGATGTCAAGAAAACAGTCTGATGAAACCACATAATATAGTTAGAGTGGATGATAGTGTTCTTTCTAATTCTCCCAGTAGTAACATCTTATTAACTCAAATGAATAAATCATTCCATGTAACTACTATGTCCATGACATTGTCATTACATGAGATAAGGGACCTCATCTGACTGACCTATAGTATTCTACATGTTCACCCATCATCTCATCCTCATGCAAAATTTTGCTGTGTGTTTTCCAATCTGTCCTCTGTATGCTACCGTATACTGTGCTCCCATGGAGGGAGTATCCTGTCTCCTGTGATTACTCTGTGTGTGTGTGTGTGTGTGTGTGTGTGTGTGTTCATGTGCCACATGCTGGGGCCTAGTGCATGCTGAACATGATCTCTACCACTCAGCTATACTTTTGGCCTGTTCTTTCCATTATATGCTGTTGGAAACTCCCATTATTCTGACCGGCCATTGTTCATGATGCCCTTTGTGACAAAGTTGGCATCCCAACAGCAATACTATGTTCTGATATCTCGGAAGAGTCTTGGCATATTCTGGAGAAAGTGTTACTGGGGTCCTCAGTAATCTAAAGCTACTATATATTTTACACCATTATGAGGCAAACATTTTCCCTTTCTCTCCCTGGGTCACATGCTGATACTAAATAAACCCATGCACTGATGTCTTGTGGAGTCAGACTAAAATGGGTTTTCTATTATTGAGAATATGGCTCCGTGATAGAGCCTGTGCCTGTCCTGAGACCCTGAATTTGATACTCAGCATGAAGGAGAAGAGGGAAGATGGGAAAAAAGAGAAGTGGGCAAGGAAGAGGAGTGAAAAGAGAAGTGGGCGTAGCTCCTTTAGTTTTTTTCCTTCAAGCATTTTTCATATAGGGCTCAAATCCAAACAATTAGAGAGAGGCAGGGCATACAAAGCAATAGACCCTTAAACTATGAGTCTATTTTCCCAACTACTTTATATTTTTCAATCTGTGTGACCCAGTCCATACAAGCAGTTGTCTTTGTACCTATACTCCACAAAATCATCTGACTTTCAAGCCTATAACTGTGTCTGGCATTCCATAAGCATTCAGCAAATCTGTATAGAATCAATAAGCTAGTCAATTTAAAAATAAAAGGATATAATTTGGTTTCCAAGAATAGATACAGTTTAGACCATAGCTATAAGTCGAATTTGCAATAGCATATGAGAAAGACTCCTGAAATCCACCCTGCTTCTCTTACCTCTATGCACAGGCTTGTGAACACATGAACACACCCACGGGGGGTGGGGAGAGAAGGGGAGGGTGGGAAGGGGAGCTACAAAGAAGGAAAAGTAGAAAGCCAGTGTGGTGGCACACGCCTTTAGTTCCAGCACTTGGGAGGCAGAGACAGATGGATCTCTGTGGGTTCAAAGCCAGGCTGGTCTACATAGCCAGTTCCAGGGCAGCCAGCTGGGGCTACAGGGAGACCCCGTCTTAAAAAGACTAAAAAAAAAGTACATTGTAGATTGTCCTGGCCTCCCTCCCTCTTTTCAGAAGAGCTCTCTGCCCTGTTATCGCCATGTCAATGCCAGGTCAAGTGACCAGAGATCACTGACCTATAAACCAGGATGTAAAAAAAAAAAATCTATATGCCAAAATCTGTGGGACTGTAGTCCCAGGCCAAGAGAAATAAACTTCCTGCTGATGGTCAAAGCATTGGAAGTAGTCAAGTAGTCCTGGAGCCTCTGTGGGTGGGGAATAAAGGCAACTATTTTTACGACGGGCATCTTTCTATGTAGTCTACACTAATTTAAGATGAGCATCTTTCTATGCAGTCTACACTAATTTATGATGGGCATCTTTCTATGTAGTCTACACTAATTTAAGATGGGCATCTTTCTATGCAGTCTACACTAATTTAAGATGGGCATCTTTCTATGTAGTCTACACTAATTTAAGATGGGCATCTTTCTATGCAGTCTACACTAATTTAAGATGGGCATCTTTCTATGCAGTCTACACTAATTTATGATGGGCATCTTTCTATACCGTCTACACTAATTTAAGATGGGCATCTTTCTATGTAGTCTACACTAATTTAAGATGGGCATCTTTCTATGCAGTCTACAGTAATTTAAGATGGGCATCTTTCTATACAGTCTACACTAATTTAAGATGGGCATCTTTCTATGCAGTCTACACTAATTTCAAACTTTTTTAAAAATTTTATTGTATGTGGACGGGGGTTTTGCCTGCATATGTATAAGTGGACCCATGCATGCAATGCCCCGCACAGAGGCCAGAACAGGACATCAGATCTCCTGGAACTGGAGTTACTAACAGTTGTTAGCTAACAGGTTGATTGACATGAAACTGCACCCAGGTTCTCTGCAGAGGCCACCAGTGCTCTTACCCACTGAGCAACCTCCCCAGCTTCCTAGCATCAAACTCTTCCTCTTCCTGCCTCAGCCTCTCTAGTGCTGGAATTTCAGGTTTGCTGCCCAGCTTTGAGACAACCTTTTTGAGACTAGAGTATTTTATAATAGTTTCCCGAGACTCTGTAATTGTTCTTTGTCTTGTTTTCTTGAGACAGGTCTCCTTGTACCAACAGCTAGCCTGGAACTCAATCGCTGTATAGACCTGGATTTTACAGAAATCCACCTGCTTCTGCCTCCCACGTTCTGAGATGAGACTCTGTAGAGTCCCAAGAGCCACGTATCTAGGGAAATTAGACCCTGGTCTATCAGAATCCAGAACCAAGAAACCGCAAAGCTAGGAGATATATCAGAGGTTGATATATACTGACAACTTTGTAAAACTGGAATATGTATTGTCTCATGTTTAATGGGAAATGCCAGCTAAAGAGGAACCTGAGCTTACCTGAATACCCAGGAGGCTTCTTGGCCTCTTTCTTTATGCAAAAAGCAACTAGTTGAATCTGGTCTAGGCCAAAGGAAAAAGTTGATTGATGTCAATATCCATAAGCAGGGGTAAGAGAAGTGACCAAAAGTTCCTTTTGTGTTGTTAGCCTTCTTACCAAAGAGAAACTGAGACTTCAAGAAGCTTAGTAAATAGCAAGTCTGGCTACTATCAAGCTCTGATTGAGTTTCACACAGCTTTTGATAGGAAAGTCCTGGCAGCTTATCTGAATATTAAGACTCAGACTCTCCAAGTTCAGTCTCACATGACAGTAGCCAAATACAGTTTCTACTAAAGAGAGAAAAACATATTTTTATGCACTGGATCTGTTCCTTCCTTGATCCCCAAACAAACGCAGAGGCACTGGGGCTGCCTGAGGACAATGGTTCGGACAACCAGACTCTGAGAAGGAGCTCTCCTAGCCCCCCGAGTTACAGTCAAATTCTAAGAAAGATTTTTGTCTTGTTCTGTCTCTATTTTAAATGTGTCACTCTTACTTGATGCTTTAATAGTAAATACATGAACTTTTTCATTCTTTTCTGCAAATTAAATTTTAAATTCTCTTCTTGTTCTGATTTTTTTTTCTTTCACTTACAGGATATCCAAATTCCTTCTATGAAACCAGCATCACTCTAATACCAAAACCAGGCAAAGATACAACCAAAAAAGAAAACTATAGACCCATCTCATTAATGAACACAGATGCAAAAATTCTCGACAAAATACTTGCAAACCACATATAGACCCATATCCAAAAGATCATCCATCATGATCAAGTTGGTTTCATACCAGAGATGCAAGGATAGTTCAACATACATAAATCAATAAATATCATAAAACGCATAAATGGACTGAAAAACAAAACAAAAACCATGCAGTCATCTCCATTGATGCAGAAAAAGCCTTGGACAAAATCCAGCATCCCTTCATGCTTAAAGTCCTAGAAGGAATTGGACTGGAGGGATCATTCCTCAACATAATCAAGACCATATATAACAAACCCACAGCTGACATCATCCTAAATGGAGAAAAGTTAGAAGCATTCCCCTTAAGGGTAGGAACTTGGCAAGGCTGCCCCCTGTCACCACTCCTCTTCGATATAGTGCTTGAAATGCTTGCTAGGGCAATAAGACAAGAAAGGGAAATTAAAGGAGTACTAACTGGAAAAGAGGAAGTCAACCTATCCCTTTTTGCAGATGATATGATAGTTTACCTAAGGGATGCTAAAAACTCCACCAGAAAACTCCTAGAAACAATTAAAAGTTTCAGTAAAGTGGCAGGATACAAAATTAACCTAGAAAAATCAGTAGCCTTTCTTTACGCCAACAACAAGCAACTGAAGAAGGAATACAAGGAGACCTTCCCACTCACAATATTGATTGGATTGTGGAACACCTGGAAAACTGATAAGGCACACTTCTGTGTGTCTGTGATGATGCTTATGGAGAGAACTGCAAGTGATGCAGCAAACTGAGCAAGGAAGGCCTGTTCTGGATACAGACAGCATCCTCCAACAGGCTGGGGGCCTTGAGGAATGAGAAAGCATGGGGGGAAGTTCATATGTCTGTGCTTGTTGACTGTGTACTACTTTTTTCCTGCTACTGCTGCCTGCAGATGTCAGACTGCAGATTCTTCAGTCTTTGAACATGAGCTTGAAGCTAAAGCTCTCCAGTGGGCTTTCAGACCTTCTGTCTTGGGCTGGGATTATCCCATTGGCCTTTCTCTTGTTCTAAGACTTCTAGCTTCTTCATCTGAGAAGCTACTGGTTTGCCTGGCTCTGCAGCCTGCTGAAGACATTGTGGGATTGCCTAGACCTGAATGATTTAAGACAGTCTAATAAATGCCCTCTTCTACTCTATTGGTTTGGTTCCCCAGGAGAACCCTAATCTAATAGTATTCCTGTCTCAGATCCAGCAATTTAGCTGTAAGCCCTTTTCATTTTTTTAAAGATTCATTTTTATTTTATTTATGTGTATGTGTCTCTGTGAATGTGTCACATATATGTGGGTGTCAGAAGTGGGTATAGGATCCTCTGGAGTGACAGGCAGTTGTGAGCTGCCTAATATAGATGTTGGGAACCATCTGGTCCTCTAGAAGAGCAAAAATTCCTCTTAAATTTCTACCCATCTCTCCAACTGCCATCTGTGGGATCTTAGAGCGGTCCCCTAAACTCAGCCATTTCTCTCCATCTCCCTCAGCTTCACATAGGCACTTTCCCTCTCTTCCTTCACATTGCATTTCAACCCTCTACCAAAGGTTGAGGTCTTAGTATGGAAATTTGGATGTGATTTATTACATGACTTTAGACAAATCTATTTGTGGGGGGAAAAAAAAGATTCAGTCTGATGCTGTTCCTTGGGTTTGCTTTTCAGAATATCAGTTGGAACAGAGCAATGAGGAAAAGAGCCTTCAATATTCAGAACTTCAAAGCTATTGTCAAACACCCATGCTTTAAGAACTTGTTATGTGCTGGACCCAAGCATCTGCCTATATTTTTAATGTTATATAGGATTTTTATTAGTGCTAACCACCATTAGAGTAGTTATCAGAAGACAATCAATGGATAATCTTTTCATTCAATGGTTGGCTCATTTAAGTTAAAAGCTTTTCCATAAGATTTTAGAAAACTGAAAAGAATAAAAATAATAGTGGTGCATGCCTTTAACCCCAACACTTGTGAAGCAGAGGAAGGCAGATCACTGTGAGTTCAAAGCCAGTCTCGTCTACAAAGTGAATTCTAGGACAGCTGGGGCTACAAGGAGACCCTGTCTCAAAAAGACCGAAAAAAAAAATAATAATTGGCCAGGCATGGTGGCGCACACCTTTAATCCTAGCACTTGGGAGGCAGAGACAGGTGGATCTTTGTGAGTTCAAGGCCAGCCTGGTCTACAGAGTGAGTTCCAGGACAGCTGGGGCTACAAGGAGACCCTGTCTCAAAAAGACAAAAAAAATAATAATCTATCCAACAATGATATAGTAAATATGTGCACAAATAATCACACTAAGTAGAATAACCAAATTTATGTAGCAGACATTAAATGCCAGTACAGGGGGATCAAGACAGGACGGGTGCTTACTGGACTTCATTTGGGGCACCATGGGAGGGAATGACCCCAATGTGGAGCTAAAGTACAGGATTGATGGTTGTTTGGTATTGCCAAGGAAGAACCTTTGAGCACTTCCTTAATGAAAACATGACATCTTTTTTTTTTAAAACATGACATCTTTTAGGAAAAAAAAAATCCTCCAATTCAAGTGATATATATATATATGTATGTATATATTTATGTATATATATATGTATGTATATATTTATGTATACATATAACTATGTATATATATGTATATATACTGTAGCAATACAAGTTGG
This sequence comes from Rhizomys pruinosus, assembly GCA_009823505.1. NCBI lineage: Eukaryota > Metazoa > Chordata > Mammalia > Rodentia > Spalacidae > Rhizomys > Rhizomys pruinosus. The sequence continues at coordinate 467,418 of VZQC01001018.1, forward strand.
AGAGAACAACAACAAAAGAACTGAAGAAAAGACTCTTGAAAGACTCAGAAAAAGATGCAGGACATGTATGGCAGAATGTAGGGACTCAGGTGGGGTGGGGGGCATGGAAAGGGAAGTGACTCTAAATTAGATTGAGAAATGATGTATGGCCTATGGAAAAAGTTTAACAACAATAAAAAATAAAAATATACATTCTGTTTTATGCAGATGGCCAAATGTTCACAGATGCCTTCACCCAACCCTGCAAATTCTAGATCAGCAGTTTTGAGATAGAATGTAATTTTCCCATCAAAATTAAAAAATACTAACAGGTGAGACAGTTAACAGATTTGTATGTAAATAAATCTGTATCCAAGTTCAGAGATTACTAGTATGCTGGCTATTAGCTGCTAATAGATACCATTTGCCTTTAAAAATATGTCTCCAGAAAAAGTGGCCTTCAACTGAAGAGAGTTAAGTTGAAATCTACACTGTATGAAGAGATTATTTACTCATACTCCAGGTACTTTATAACAAAATGACCATCCCATAATTCTTTGACTCCTAAGCTTGTCCAATATTGGCAGGTGTCTAGGGCAAGGGCTGGTCTAGGGCTTCCCACATATTAACAGGGAGTGCAGCTGCTGAAGGTCTGCCCACTCACCGTGCAACACAGAGATGCCAGCTTCAAACAAGAAAGGGCGCATGGTCAGCTGCTGGAAGGAGATAAAGGGAACATGTTAGTCATTATTAGGTCTAATTGATGAGAAGGTGCTCATTTTTGACTAGATGAGTCAAGCCCAGTTTCTAGAGTTCAAGTCAGTAGAACCATATCTACCCTTTCCCTTCAGGTTCCTGGATTTAGGTTTGGCACTGGAAAATCTGGAGAAGTGGAATCAAAATGCTTTATCTTCTGTGAGTTGGGTATGTTCTCACCGGGTAGCCCCTAGGAGGCAGCAGAGCATTAAAACTTAATTTGATTTACTTTATCACAAGGTTCCACATATGCTGTGGAAAAGCTCATTTGGGGAATTAGAAAATAAAGAATCTAGGTGTGGTGGTACATGCCTTTAATCCCACACTCTGGAGGCAGAGGCGGGCTGAATCTCTGTGAGTTCAAGGCCAGCCTGGTCTACAAAGCAAGTTCCAGGCCTGCTGGGGCTACAGGGAGGCCCTGTCTCACAAACATACCAAAAATAAAAAGAAGAAAGGAAAATAAAGATCTGAGAAGATGAATAAACTACCATAATTCCCTTTCTACCTCACCTGGATCTGCTGCCATTAAAACTATTTGTACAGAAGCAGATGACTATGTGTAGACTCTGCTTTCAAGAAGTCAAAATAGGTTTTCTCAGCCACTTAGGATAAGAAAGAAGCAGGGAAAGTATAAGATCTCAGGGTAACTTTTGGATATGAGGCAGGAAAAATAAGATGGAATATATTTAGCAGGGAAGGAATATGGCAGAGGGATTTTTAGTCATCTCAATTCTGGTCTCAGTATTTCTCTCATTTTCTTAAGAACCCTATGCAAGGTGAAAAGGCAATGGTTCATTTCATAGATTTTGCCTCCTGCATTACAATGCAAATAAATGTGCATAAGGGCTGGGGAGATAGCCTAGCCATTAAGGGCACCGACTGCTCTTGCAGAGGACCCAGGGTCGATCCCCAGCACCCACATGGCGGCTGAGAACGGTCTGTAACTCCAATTCCAGGAGAACTCCAGTTCCAGGGGAATCTGAACTCCAATTCCAGGAGAATTCCAGTTCCAGGGGAATCCGAGACCCTCTTCTGACCTCCGTGGCACTGCACGACACGGTGCACAAACCTACATGCAGACAGTACATTCATACACATACAAAAATAAATAAAATTTAAAAAATTAAAAAAAAAATAAATGTGCAGGAACACTACTGACATAAAGTTGAAAAAGGACATTACAAAATTGGTAGAAGCCGGGTGTGGTGGCACATGCCTTTAATCCTAGCACTTGGGAGGCAGAGGCAGGCGGATCTTTGTGAGTTCAAGGCCAGCCGGTCTACAGAGTGAGTTCCAGGCCAGCTGGGGCTACAGGGAGACCCTGTCTGAGAAAAGAAGAAAAAATTGGTAGAAAGAAACTGCTGAGCATGAACTTAGTATTGCCAAGTCCTGCTGTCTCCTTGCCAGACACGGCCACTGAGATCATGAACTCAACATCTCCTCTCTTGCAAATGGAAAAGCTGGCTGGCTGTGAGTTTAAATTTGTGCAAAATTTGTTAGTTGTACTGGAACCACATTGACTTAATTTTCTCAGTTCAGTCTGTTCTATTTGGTTTAGAGCTAGAACCAATTTCCAGATAAAAGGGATATTTATAAGTAATTGGAGTGTATAGAAACAGACCTTCTCGGGGCTGGAGAGATGGCCTAGCAGTTAGGAGCGCCGACCGCTCTTGCAGAGGACTCAGGTTCGATCCCCAGCACCCACATGGTGGCCGAGAGCCATCTGAAACTCCAATTCCAGGAGAACCCCAGCTCCAGGGGAGTCCAACACCCTCTTCTGACCTCCGCGGCGTTGCACATCATGGGTGCACAGACTTGCATGCAGACAATACATTCATACACATACAGAAATAAATAAAATTAAAAAAAAAAGAAACAGACCTTCTCCTGGTAGAGTAGCATACAGCACATATTTACTGTCAAAATTAATTAAGACGATTATAGTATGTATGCATATATATGCCCCATAGTTAAGCATATGAACATAATATTTAAGTGCGTAGTCATTTAGACTATAACTTCTTCAAAGACAATGAGTTTAAGGCTTAATTTATTTTTGCTTCATTCTGTTTAGTTCCTATGTAGAGTCATACACTGCATAATGATGTTTTGGTCAAAAATAGACCATATGAATTATAATGGCCCCATGAGATCATGTTGCCAATGATGTCATAGCTTCTTTGCACGAGGACACTGCAAAAGTTGCACCATCAAACAATGCATTTCTGAACCCATCCCTACTATTAAGCACGCCATTGCACAACAATGCTACCCGAGTGTGATTGTGGTTACGTTTTTTAGATTAAGAACTTCGCTCACCAGCCACTCATCCCTGGAATGTTCCATAGTGTTCATGCCTCTTCCATGAGTTTCTCTTTGTATTTGCATCGTCTGATAATCTGGATACTTTTATTTGAGCTTGTTTGGCCTGTGTCAGGTATTCTTCTCCATGGTCCCCAGGCTCTTGTATCTTGTTTTAAACTTCTCCTCTTTCCTTGCTTTCTTTTTATCAGATGTCATCTGCTGTGCCTCAGTATTTTACCCTTGGGTGTTTCAATTATGCATGAACGAGATCTGCCTCACAGTCACGAGCATCCATTTTCAGTTGAAATAACTGCACGCAGAATGAAAATCTCTGCGTTGAACTTGAGGGTCTCTTGCTGGTGGAAGGTTTGTTTGGGTGTCCCTGTTTCTCTCTCCCAGTGGCAGTTTGGGGGGGGCGTTCTTTTTTTATTATTATTATCATTATTAAACTTTTTCCATAGGTCACACATCGTTTCTCGATCAAATCTAGAGTCGCTTCCCCTTCCATGCAGGGGGTCATTCTTAAACCAGCTCTCCTCCAAGGTCACTGTTTGGCAGTGGTCAAGTTTCCGAATCCAGGTGTTTTCAGTCTTTGCTCCAGATGTTCCAGCTAAACCTTTGTTTCTGTGTTTGTGTATTTGTTGCTGTTCTTTGGAGTTTCTGTTCAATCAAGAACTGTTTAATTTGCTAGCAGGTTCTCTAGAAGTCTCAAATCAATGAATAACGTTTTGGCAGTGCCAACAAATCATTACTCCTCTGTGAAGCTTCATGATTCAAATCAGTCTACACTTCTCAGGTTCCCAGACTTACCATGTTGTTGAGGAAGCAGGAAGGGATAAAAAGTGGGGAATATCATCCTTGTTAGTTCTACAAAGACTGCAGCTTGGTGGTTGGGATTAGGTTCCTTTTGTGAAACAACATGTCTGGTCAAGAATGTAAGCCCCCAGTCCTCCTCTTATTCCTCGCTAGAACTTTCCAGTCTTCCCTTACTGCCTGGCACTTGTTTTAACTTTGTGTCTCTAACAATGCCTGCCCCATAAAATAAGTGAACTCAAAATAAGTGAACAAATAAATAAATACAGAAATGAACAAATAGCAACTGTGTGACAACTGTGACAATAAAAAGGCTTATTATAAACCTTGTGACTTGTGTTTGCAATCCCAGCATTCCAGAGGCTGAGGTGGGAGAATAATGAGCACAAGGCCAGTCTGGGCTATACATAGCAAGATCCTGCCTCAAAACAAAAAAATATTATTTTATGGCTTTTGACTATACAATGTAGATTAATGAAGTAAATCTACATTGATCAATAAAAATCAGTGATTCATGAAAATGAGCACAAATGTAGGTGTCTTTCTGAACATTATTCTTATAGACAATCTTCTTGAGTCACACATTCAAAATGTTTTACCTATGTCTACGCTACCTTTCTATTAGAAGGTTTTGATGTTATTGCCATGAATAATTAGAGATACTCAATACAGAACATAATTTTGCTTTGCTTAAAAATAGAATCACCATCTTAGGGATGTTTAGTTAGGCAATTTCCTTATTGAACAAATATTACAGCATACTGGCCCAAACAAAGGCAGCTATATATTATTATAGGACCACTGTGGTTGGTATATGTTGTCTGTTGTTGGCCAATGTCATTATGTGGCATGTGACCATATGTATTTGCTTGACTGAATAAGGTTAAATATGCCAACTCAGAGCTTCGTTGAGATTTTCCTTCCAGCCCAGTTAATAGCTTACTTCTTCTCATTTTAGACAGCCCCACCACCGGCCTGTGCTGTCCAAACAATCCTGACAGCCAACCTGCAGAGTGTGGTCTAGATTTTTCCTAGAGAAACAAGCTCTACAGCAGAGTACAAGATGCAGAGCTATCTAGCTCCATGATGTTAGAGAACATTTTCTGAGATAAGTTTTCCCATAGCTACAACTGGCCTAGCATTTACCATGTAGCCCAGGCTAGCCTCCTTCTCACAGAGATCCCCCTGCAACTGTTAGGATTAAAGGTTTGTGCCACTAAACCCAGCTGAGAGCCTCTTCTTTAACAACCTATGTCGAAACACTCTGGTAGTGCCATCTGGTCACAGTGATGTACAGCCCACACCTCTAAACTGATAATCAGGTATTCACCACTGCTTAGATAAATGTACAATCTATTGGCAGCAGAGGAAGTTTGACCAGAATTTACAAAAAGCAACATTGAACATAATCAGGAAACCCAGGTGTAGGCTAGAGTTTCCCAGGCATTAAGATTTCATCAAAAGGATGATTTCTAAATATTTTTCTTGGAAGAATAGGTGGAACCAATATAGAACTGCCAACTTGTAACTGCAGAGTAAGGCTTAGCACACCTCCATGCCCTTCGCCATTAACTTCTGGCATCATGAAAAGATGGATATGTTAGTACAAAAGCAAGAAAACGGGGTAGGGAGTACTTCATTTCCATTCCCTATGTGGACACATTGTTATTTCTGGGGTTGATTGTTCAGTCCTGGAAGATAGTCTGGAAGCTTCCTGACTCATCCTCTTTAGTAACACTCTCTTGAAGCCTTAATTGGAGCTGCCATAGCTCCTTCTGTTTAGTTCTGGGGAGGGCACAGTGAAAATGATCAGATTTTTGCTATCATTTAAATATGCAATCTCCACACCCTTATAGTCTCTTTGTTAAGGACTTGGTTCATAGCTGGTGGTATTATTTTAGAAGGTTCTGGAAACTTTAGGAGTTGGGGCCTACCTGGAGGGAGGGAGTCACTGGGATTATATCCTATCCAAGCCCCTACCCTCTGTTTCCTGGCTTCCGTAAACTTCAGCCTTTTCTATGTGTCTCTGTTGCCTTGATGTTCTGCTTTACCGAGAGCCTAAAATCAATGGCATCAAGAATCGGCGACTGACGCTTCTGAAAATGTGAACTAAAATGTCACTCTTCCCGTAAATATTTTTTCCATTGGTCACAACAATGTGAAGTCTGACTTAACACAACACTGAATAAACCAAATGTAATTCTCCATATGTACTTGAAGTAGGCATTGACAGCCCCTTCAGAATAAATCCACAGAAAACAGCATCAAGAAAAACTAGAAAATAAAAAAGAGCATATGAAAACTGATCCAAATGTTCATCTTCCCGCTAAATCTTTTAAGAGGCATCATTGTTTTACAAACCGAATGATTATTGCTGCTGAAGAGATGCATTCAAAGAGTGAACAAAATATTCATCTGTGGTGGTCTGATCAGCAGTGCTTCTAACAGGACATGAAGGAATAACAAAGTACACAGAAATGGACAAAAACGAGCCGGGTGTGGTGGTGCATGCCTTTAATCCTAGGCAGATCTTTGTGAGTTCAAGACCAGCCTGGTCTACAGAGTGAGTTCCAGGACAGCTGGGGCAACACAGAGACCCTGTCTCGAAAAGACCAAAAAAAAAAAAAAAAGGAATGAGACAAAACCAGCTTTAGGGGAGAAAAGCTATCCCTCTAGAGAGACTTGCTTGAAAAAATTCAACTTATTCAAACAAAGACTGGGTATGAAAGATAGGATTGTTAGTTATATCATCTTAATGAAATACATAGACCTATGTGCTCTTAGACAACTCATGTGCAACTTTTATTATCTCTCAAGTTTTAATTAAATATTTGCCTTTTGGCTAATCAACATCAATTAATAAGAGATGCTTTTATAGTCATCCAACTTATAGGAAATGTTGGCCTGACATCACTGACAGCGAGGGTAAGCAATGACATGGAAGAGTGTGGGCCATGCCAGAACTGAGAACCTGTGCATCTGTCAGGGCTCTTCAGAGAAACAGAATTGCAGGATATCAGAGTGTACACCGGAGTGTGATACTGTGCTTTATAAAGTGAATCTATACTCATCCTGGCTCCAGGCTCACGGCTCCTAATTTGGGGGGGGGGTGTGAATGAACAGTAGAATAGTTTGTTCTAATCTTCCCTCTTTCACCCTAGTTCATAGCACAGAATGCCTAATTCCTGAGAATTACCTAGGAAAAAGGAGAATCCTTGTTCTCATGAGGATACTCTTAGGCCACCAGAAAGACAGAGCTAGAATTGGAAGTTTGGGACTTTCTGGTTTACCCTTCAATACTCAGGAAGGGGGGAAAAGCTGAAGATTGAATTCACAATTAATTATGCCTGTGCTTGTGATGCCCCTCATTAAAAAAACCCTCAGCTATTGGCTCTGGAGAGCGTCCTTAGGGGATATTAAGTACAAAGAAATGCACGGTCTTTTCCACAGAGCTTAGCCTCTGCATCTCTCCCTTCTGGCTGTTTATCAACATCCCTTTGTAAAACTGGCATGTGTGAGGGTTGTTACTTGTTTTCTTGTTCTGTGCAGTACCGGAGATTAAGACCTTTCACATATAAGGCAAGTGCTCTACCACTGAGTTACATCCTCAGTTCTTTTCATATTTTTATTTTGAGACATAGTCTTTCTAAGTTGTCCGGACAGCTCTTGAACTCACACTATAGCCCAGGCAGGCCCTGAACTTGTAATCTTCTGGCCTCAGCCTCTAAAGCAGCTGGGATTACAGCTGTGACCACCATGCCCATTTGTAATATACTTTGTAATAATCTGGTAAAATAAATGAATGACTCTGGGTCTTACAAGCCATTCTAACAAATGACTGAAATGGAGTATGGAGCCGTGGGAGCCCCCAACATCTGATTGGTCAGATATGCCAGGTGCCCAGACTTGTGATTGGTTATTGGGGTGGGGAGAGAACTGAGCCCTT
>VZQC01001019.1:0-23309 GCA_009823505.1 Rhizomys pruinosus
TGGTAATTACCATAGTACTAACCTGACAATGCCTTAAGGTATGTATTTGTTCTGTAATATTCTGTATCTCTTTAGCATAGAAAGGTATGTAAATGTGAAGAAAGGAGGGGCTAGGTAGATCGTTCAGTCTGTAAAGTGCTTCATAAGCATGAATACCTGTGCTCAATCCCCAGCACATATGCACAGAGAGAGAGAGACAGACAGAGAAAAGACAGACAGACAGACACAGATACACAGATACACACCTGTCTCCAAGGAGGAAAGAGAGTGGGGCTGGCACTCACAGGTGGGTGCTCAGGGCTTCATTACACTGTTCCCTCTACTTCTAATATATATTCTACACATCATTATCCATCATCAAAAGGAAGAAAAGAGAGAAGGAAGACTGGTAGGAAACGCACAATTAGTCTTCACGTTAGGTATGTGGTAAGGATTGACTTTTCTATGAGAGGGACAATGACCCAACCATTAACAACAGGGTTACCTGTAGTTACAAACACAGCCTCAGCCAAGCTCACAAACCCTTTCCTGGGTCCTCTTGTCAGTCTGGGTCTTCCTTCCGAGCCCTTATGCACTGTCTCAGAGCTTCACTCTATTTCTGAGCACCCACCCTTGCAATCTGGTGAGATCGTGTGGCAAGGAAGAGGAAGAAATACATGCCAGGACCATGACTCTACCCTTCTGCCTTCCCATGCTCAGAACAAGACAGCCACCAGCTTTAACCAAGCAAACAACCAGGCTGTGTGCTCTGGGTCCCTGTATAGCAATTCTGTGGAGAACTCTTTTTTTTTTTTTTTTTTGGTCTTTTCAAGACAGGGTCTCCCTGTAGCCCCAGCTGTCCTGGAACTCACTTTGTAGACCAGCCTGGCCTTGAACTGATCTTAAAGACTCTGAGTCAGTGCATCTTTGATGGTGCCTAATGCTCTGCATTTGTCCCAAGACCCAGGGAATGGCCATTCTGCTGCTCTGTGGCCCATACCTGAATAGTTAGTCTCTAGGCAGAGCCATCACGAAAGTTTCTCTGTGCCTGTTGCTTCAAAGAAAGTGGTCAAATAGAAAAATGTAGAAAATACAAGGGGAAGAAAAAAAGACAACCAGAAAGGACCAGCTGCTAGTGCTCTCTTGACTCAGAGCAAAGTTTAACTTGAGTGTATGATTAACTCAAGTCTTAAAGGGCAGCAAGCAAATAAAGCCAGAGACAGCTGCAGACAGACCACGCTACTGGGCGATGTGATAGGGCTTGGCAGAGTTCTATCGCACACAGGATCTACCACCCTGAGTCAGCCACAGGGCTGTAAACAGAGATCTCCAAAGGCCACCACGGTTGCAGCACTACAGACACTGGCCTAAGAGGCAGAGGACAAGAAGGGACACACTGCACTCCCTTGGGCTCATACAGGCCCCTTGTTAGCTGGGAGATCTTAACCAAGGAGGTTACATGGAAACTGTTTATTTCCCCGGCCACAACTATGATTAAGAGACTATTAGCCTACAAATCCTCAGCACATAGTTGCATCATTTTGGTCCTCAGCATCTAAGCACTGCGTATTTGTGAATACTAACCTGTTTTTCCAAATTTAACAGAAAGGAAATAAGAACTTACAATAGCTCTCACAAACACCTTGAGAAGCTCAGTTTGCTTCTGGAAACTTCTGGGTTACTCAGCTTTATATTCTTTTTCTGTTTACATAACAGGCACCATCCTAACAGAAGCAGGGTACACAGTGTGACATGATGTCACATGAAACTGGAAGAAGGGAGCAGGGTTCTCATGGTCTCCAATTCATTGACAGCCTAGAAAACAGGATGAACTCAATACAGGAAGCTCCTCTCAACTAAAGTTTTAGGCCACTCCTGGGCCTGATTAGTAAGTCAGTTGCTGAATTTCTTGCTGCGCCATCAACATGGCACCCTTCCTAGCAGCAGTGGCTCCCTTGTTGTGATTAGTTGCCCCCTGCACCGAGTTTATGAACAGCATGTAAACATCTACAGAAGCATGTGCAGGCTGAGGACTATGTAACTGCATGATTAGGTTGACCCTTTCGATGATAGGATACGCTCTGATGCTCTCTGTGCTGATTGGTAGAAGCTTCCTATATACCCTGTACTGGAAAATAAAGTTTTGAGTTTTGCCCTCTGACACACTCTCGGAGTGGTTTTTGCTCTGTCACATTTACCCTCAGTAGAGAGGGGACCAACGACCGGTTGAATGAAGGCAGTGCCTGAACAGGGACCCTCAAACCTACTGCAAGCCTGGAGTTTGGGGTAAGTGATCCCCTTAAGGCATAACTCACTGTCACAGGCCCAGGAGCTATGGAAGACCCTGCTAGATTTTGTCCCTTGGTTGGATCATGAGGAAAGGGAGCAGGACCTAGAGTGGGAGGCCACCAAGGCTGCCTGCAGGGACAAAGGCAAAAAGAAACTGCTCGATCCCCTACGGAGCTGCCCAGCACGAAGAGTTCATCTTGTGAGCAGCTCCAAACAGCAGGAAACAAAGTGGTGCTGTACCAGTGTCAGACACAGCAAGGGAGGAGTCACCGCCCTCGAATGCCCGGCCACTCCCCCCCTTCATCTTCACACCCTTCCATGCCACTCTCTGGGCCCCCTCAGAAGGAGCCCAATGCCTCCTGGTCTCGCTTCCTTTGCAAGCAAAGGGATCAAGGATGGGTTGAGGCAGGGAGGTCGCCCATGCAGGCTGGATGGGGTTTTCCCTTGCAGTCCTTTTCCTCTCCATCAGCACCTCCTGTCCAGACTTTTCTGGTGAACCTGGTACCAATGCCACAAGGCCCTTTGACATAGGAACCCCTACTCATCCAGCACAGGTCCAAGCAGCCACCCTTGCACAGGCCACGGCTGCCGTAGCAATCAGTTCCGGTAAGGCCCCCAGTCTAGCCCATGCAATGAATCCCTTTATCCCCTTGCTGGCAAATGCTCACCTAGCAAGCACACACTTAACTTCTCCTTGTTGGACTNCCGGTAGGGCTTCCGAGGTGGGACTTGAACAACTCTTCTTTCTCCAGCACTGATATCCCAGGTGCAGCAAGAATCTCCTGCTGTGGGAGACAAGGCAGCCTAGTCTGTTAGAGGCCTGTGAAGACCTATCAGGGGTTCAAGCCGCTGAGAAGCCCTTGTCTCCAAGGAGGAAGGAAGATTTTGTGAACTTAGGGGAGGAAAGGGGCCAGAGGATCTTCTTCAGTCTCATCACCAGTCCGCGCTGTGGTCACAGTGACTAGTGACTATTGGCTTGGACAGCACAGCTCAGGAGCAGTGGTTCTCAGAGAGGTTCTGGCATCTGCATGGTCAGAAGGCCTGGGTTCCTGTTAGAAAAAGCATGCGCGCTTTAATCCCACACTTGGGGGCAGAGGTAGGGCAGGTGGATCTTTGTGAGTTCAAGGCCATCCTGGTCTACAGAGTGAGTTGCAGGACAGCTGGGGCTACAGGGAACCCTGTCTCCAAAAGACAAAAAAAAAAAAAAAAAAAAAAAAAAAGCATCTGCGTGAGGAAAGTTTTTAGATCTGTTAAAGTTTCATAATCAAATACACCACATTCAGGCCAGGCGGTGGCCACTGCCCAATGTATATTGAGTCCAGATTTGGACCAGGTGCCAAGTAAGCTCTGTTGATTGAGTTGATTGGAGCTCCTTTAGGCTTGTCCAGCAATAAGCCAAACACATGTCTTTTGGAACAATTTGGAGCCTATGGTGGGAAAGCTTCCAGGGCCTTGTTGGGTTGCGCACGTGTGGTAGGTTGCCTGGAGGCCTTGTCGGTCCCTGTGGATAGTTCACCTTGGAGCTGGTAATTTTGGAGCCCTAGTGGTTGGAGAGTAGACATAGATCCAGGCTCTCCAAGGTGTCCCTTGCCAAGTTCAGATGAATGCGAATACCTGTGTTTCTAGGAGGGGTCATGCGCCTTCTTCATAAACACCAGGGAGTCAAAAGACCACTGATCCCTGTTGGGGCCTAGTGAAGCCTCTGAATCACTGATGGCAGAGTCCTATGGAAGGCCTCTGGAGTCTCTGGGTTTTTAATGAAGAAGGGTCATGTGAGAATGTTTGTTCAGCTCCTCTTGCTGACCCACCAGGACCTGACCAGGGCATGTTCAAATCAGTCCCAATAGATTACCTTGTCTCCAGGTATGATAGATGTGAAGGGGAAACCAATGGAGAGTGGCTTCCCTGCCTGGAGGTCTGGCTAGATCTGGAAGAAGGGGGAGTATCAGAGGGAGAAGAGGAGAGTTAGGATGAGGGGGACCAAGGAGAGCCTCTGAGTGAAAATGTCCCTACCCTCTCCTAGGAGCCCAACCTGGGTTTAGCGGCGAAAGCAATAAATGACTCCGCCAGAGGACTACTTCTCCCTATGGGGACCCTCTGGGACCTCAGGGATCCCTAGTCTTGATGGGGGCCCTTTTAGCCTGCTAGTAAACTGAGAGAGTATCTGTGCTCCTGATGGATTGGATCCCAGGATTGGAAACATGAAAACAATTGAGAGCTTCAGATGGGCAGGGCCACCTCTCAGGTGGGGTTAGTCTGACTAAGCCAGGGGGCTGGACACTCAATGGTCGCCAAGGCTAGAGCCACCCAGTGGCCTTTGAGAAGGTTCGGAGTTGGCTCAGGGTCACCAGAATGGGCACCCCAAACCCTTCCCTGTATTGGCACCAAATGTTGGAGTTTTGCAGGCGTGAAAGGATGCAATTTAGACTTTAGAAATAAGAACCAGAGCAGACCTGCAACAGGCAGACGAGAGGTGTTCGAGCTTAAGTTAAAGAGCTGCCTGGTGTGATCACAGAAAACTGAACATATCTTCTGGAGGAGCAGTGCTGCTGCTTAACCGCTGAACCATTTCTTCATCTCATAGACACTATTCTTGAATAAGGCTGCTTCCATGTTTTCCTTTTGACTGTGACACACAGCCACACTGGGTATCTTTCCTTGTTGGGTGGAGTTTTCATTTCCTGGAAGACCGCTTTGGGGCTCTGGGGCTCTGGGGGGTGGTGAGTCTCTGGGACCTTGAGGACTTGCCTTCGTCTCTCGTAGTCATCCACGGCTTTGATGCCTGTAGTTCTGATGTGGAGTTCTACCATCATATAACCAGTGATGGGTCCCCGAGAGTTTTTAGTAGGCGGACGAGACAGATGGATAGTTTAGAGTTTTAGAAATTAAGACTTCAGAACTAGACCTGAAACAGGAATCACAGTGAAGGACAGAAGCCTTTCCACAGAAAAAGGCATCTGTCACCTAATGAAGGGAGGTTAGGACGCTGGTGGGAATTCTACTGAACACGGATGCAGGAGTTTACATAGTTCCAGGGTCTGATGTCCTTGAATGGTTGAAGGTCTTTTTCGCTAAAATAATTTTCTGAAGGCAGGCCAGGAAGCTTTATCTTAAGGCACTAAAGGAGACAGGTTGGGTCCATAAATGGTCTCCTTCAGTCCTATGAGTGACCAGTTGATAAAGCTTGTGCAAGGCCGGCCTGACTTCAATTTAAGGCCAGTTGGCCACTTTAAGAAATCTATGGCTTTATGGCTTCCCTTAATGAGGCTTATGGCTCTCTTACAAGTCATACCTCTGTCATAAGCCCTGTCTTACTGTAGTAACCAGGTGAACAGGCTTAGATCATGACATTCCTGAATAAAGGTTTCCTTCCCTCTAGTAGCCTGGTGTGGTCTCATTCCCTTTTATTTCACACATGGTGGACGTAGTATTGTTTCTTTACTTTTGCTCTTTCATCCTCTTCACCTATTCTAATACTACCTTTTTATGGGAAAACCTAGGAAAGAGATCCAAAGAAAAAGAGTTGTTTACTGTTTTTAATTCGTGGTATATACAGATGTGCTAGGATCTGAACCTTGTGGTATTTGGTGGATCAGGGGACTGTAACAGAAAGTATAAATTAGGTATTAGTCATATAAAATCAAACAACAACCAACATTCTGGGGTGTCCTGACTTTCTGGCAGGGCACAGAATCTTGATGTGTTTCTTGCTTGATTTTTCAAAAACCTGTAGGTGAAGGGAGAGCTGAGCATGGATGGAAAATACCTGTAGTCCCAGCTTCTTGGGAGGACGACTTGAGCCCAAAGAGTTGAGGAGCTGAGACTAGCTTGGGTAGTGTAGTAGACATGATTTTTTTTTCTTTTTTTTTTTTTTCGAAGATGGAATATCACTTTGTTGACTTCAAGTCACAGCAGTCCTCTTTATGGCCTCAGTCCTGATTCTACAATGTACAGTAGGGAGCAACTCAGCCCACCCCTTTCTAGTTCTGCCTAGGATTTAGTCATTGTTTCTTTAATAGTCCTGTCAGCTCTTTCTACCTGTGCTGAATCATCTCTCTAGCTTGGAATAGAATACTTGAGTTATTAAAAAAATGCAAACAGGCTGGGTGTGGTGGCTACACCGCTTTAATCCTAGCACTTGGGAGGCAGAGGCAGCAGAATCCGTTAGTTCAAGACCAGCCTGGTCCTATAGACCTGAGCTCCAGGCTGCCTGGAACTAAAGGGAGATCCTGTCTCATAAAAATACCGAAAAAATAAAGAAGAAAGAAAAGAAGAAAACTGCAACCCACCAGTTCTATAAATTTCTTAAGTTTTTTAATGGTTAAATTACTATGGTTATTTCTTTAAGACTATTCATTTACTAATAAATTTCACTATTGTTGAAACCACAGTATGTTCAACTGAGTATGTGTGTGTCCATTGACCATGTATTTTGGTGTCTCCTCTGATTCTCTGTGTTGCTTTCTGTGCTCTCTGTCTTCTGTTTCTTGTCTCTCTTTCTCTGGTTCTCGTCTCTGTCTCTTTTTTCAAAGGATTTTAGCATGGCTGGGATTGGACTAGGCATTGTGGGCATTATACACTCTATCATGGACTACATTTCTAACCATTAATGTGACTCGTTTTATATTCCAGGATCACCTACCTCTCCATGTGTGTTTCTTTGTGATTGTCTTGTTTTATGTCTAATTAAGGTGGCTAGATTGTCATTTTTGTAAATTTTGTTTATATAGTGGCCAGTTTTCCCAAAACAGCACATTTATGAGTAGTTCTTTTTAACCTGTTACTAGAAATAGGTGCTGTAGCTTATGAACTATTCTAAACCCTGAAGACTCTCAGGTATTCTGCTTCCCTGCTGCCGCCTGGTGTTGTCCCCAAGTCCAACAAGTCCTATGGGTGTGCCCTGCATTCCTCAGCTGGGCCTCCAACCCAGGAGGTTGAAGGTTGTTCACAGGAAGGGGAGGAGGGGTTTATGTATCTGGCCCCAAGGTATGCATCTGGTCCCCATGGAGAGTAGTTATGTCCTTGTTTTTAGAGCTGGCTGTGTCTCTGTTGATGAGATGTCATTTTGCAAAAGGCCTGTGTTGTAGACACTGCCATAGGTGAAGGACAGACTCTCTGGAGACTTGGCTTAGAGAAGGCTGATGGCATGAAGGTAGAACACAGATGGCTTGCAGAGGTGGCGTGTGAGGCCCCCAGTCGGTCAGAGCAGTGCTGAGTTTTTATTTTAATTTTGTTTTTGTGAGATTGTGGCCACTCTAATTGCCTATTCTGGACTCAAACCCATGACAGGGGATTCTCCCGCCTCACCTTCTTGAATGCTGAGATTACAAGCATCGAGCGCATCACCTGACTTTAGCAACATTAAGTATTAACTGTGTGTTTCTGGTAGCCATTTTGGAGTATTTCAGACATTTTGTTGAAAAGTTTTCAAACATTTACTCTCTGTCCTCTGTCTCCTCCCTCTATCTTCATGTAAGTGTGTTCATGTGTACATATGCACATTGTTAGATCTGCACTGGCGCAAACCCCAGGTAAAAGACAGGTACATGAGGCTTAGGTCATCTGGGAACATAATTTACTCTCAGGAATTGCCAGGGCATGGAAGCCGTCCAACATGGCGACATTGGGACAAACCCTTTTATATTTTTATTTCATATTATTTTTATTTTCATTTCATTATCATATACTTTTTGGTCTTTTTGAGGACAGGGTTCCCCTGTGCCCCCAAGCTGTCCAGGAACTCACTCGTAGACCAGGATGGCTTTGTAACCTCACAAAGATCCGCCTGCCTCTGCCTCCAGTGCTGCAGTAAAGGTGGTGCCCACATACGCCTGATGGACAAACCCTTTTAAAACGCCATTGAGTCATGCTCAGGTTAAAGGGGAAGAGGTCATAAAGATTGACAGCCCTCCGAGGAAGTGGGACAACTGTAGTCCCTTGGATTCTGGGAAACCCAGACCTAACACACATGTGTGACAGTCAGAAGCAACTCTCTTCCCACTATGTGGGTCCTGGGGATGGAGCTCAGGTCCTCAGCTGGGTAGCACCTGCCTTTACCCAGGGAGCCATCTCTGATTCCTGGAATACTTCTTAGATGAATTTCCTCATTATTGTTCTTTATTAACAATCTGAATCCAGACGATGGAGGCTGGGTGAACTTTTTAGGGTATTTTTTTTTTTTCTCATCTAAACCATTTCCTTCTTCTTAAACATTCAGTTTGATTAGTTTGAGCAGATTTATATAACTGTAATAAACTGGATACACTATCCCACAAATGTTCAATTGCTGTTGAATTTATTCTAATCCATAGAGTGAAATGATTATTGCAACTCATATAATATATTATATATTTTAATTTAATTTTTAATGTTGTCTATTCTTGCAGTCCACACATGGTGGTCAGGGTACAACTTGATGGAGCTAGTTCTCCTCCTTCCACTTTACGCTGGTTCTGGGGATCAAAACCTTTCATCAGAACTTGGATGCAAGTAACCGCTTCCTCAGCTGAATCATTCTCTTTCAGCGATTTATTTTAGCTTATTTGCAAGTAGACCAGGTGGAATGTTTGGTAGAGGAACTAAACGGGAAAATTCCTAGGAAGAGATTTTTTAAAAAATTTTTTTTTATTAATTTTTATTTAATTTCTGTCTGTGTATGAATGTATTTGTCTGCATGCCAAGGGGTCTGTGCACTCCGTTGTCGTGCAACTGTCTGCCGGAGGTCAGAAGAGGGTCTCGGGCTTCCCCTGGAACTGGAGTTCTCCTGAATTGGAGTTCAGACGGTTCTTCGGGCCGCCAGGGGGGGGGTTGGTGGGTGCTGGGGATCGAACCCCGAGGTTCTCTTTGAAGAGCGGTCGGTGCTCTTAACCGCGAGGCCGTCCCTCCAGCCCCAGGAGGAATTTTTTAGAATTATCTAAAGGTTAATCTTTTGAAGAAATCTTTGTATTATATAATAACTAAAGATTAGTAAAAGTAGAAGTCAGTAGAGTGATAGCTTAACACTGTATGGTACATGTTAAAGGTTATGTATATCTGCCTCAGTAATGTCTTCTAATAAGCTGTAAAAAACATAGGTATAGGGCTTCCTGTGGGTTGGTGTATAATTTTTAATTCCTAGTACTCTCAGGGGAGCAGATACCAACAACTGGATCTCTGAGAGATCAAAGCCATAGTAAGTTCCCTGACTGCTGGGGCTAAAGGGAGAGCCTGTCTCAAAAAGACAAAAAAGAAAAATAATAGTAAGTATAGGCCTCCTACCAAGTTCCCAGGAATTCTGATCCTAGTGAATCTGGGTAAATCCTGGGAATCTGATTTTTGTTGTTGTTGTTGTTGTTGTAGTTTTTCTTCTCCTCAAGTGAATTTATTTTTTTTTTGTAAAAACCAACTTTTATGAAGCTTTGTGATTTATATAAAAATTTCCAATCAAATCTAGACCCTTGCCTCCACCCTTCTGCCTCCCCCACCCGAGCTCCATGCTTTGCCAAGACATGTTTCTTTCATCTTTCTCAGCTCTCCTTCGTAACATTTTCGATGTTATGAGGTTTATTTTTTGAGCAGAAGGTTCACGTGCTTCAGTAGGCTTGATCTGAGTGAACTTACTTTCAAGAGTCCTCAGTGATTTTATACAACTAGTTTCATGTGGAAGCTATGTGGTATTTGTTAGATTCAAGTTTACTAAGATAGAGCAGTAACATTTATATTTTTTTTATTTGATTTTTTAATTAATTTTATTTATTTCTTATGTTATGTGTATGATTGTACTGCCTGCATTGCAAGTTGTGCACCGTGTCGTTGCACATGCCGGCGGAGGTCGGAAAGAGGGTCCGGATTCCCCTGGAGCTGGAGTTCTCCTGGAATTGGAGTTTCAGACGGTGCTCTCGGCCGCCATGTGGGTTGCTGGGGATCGACCCCGGGTCCTCTGAAGAGCAGTCGGGCCTTCTTAACCGCTAGGGCCTCTCTCCCGCCAGCAGTTAACATTTTAATTAATGGAAGACCTGAAGAACATTAGTTTCTAGATCATTAGTTTTGCCAGGAAGTTATACATTTTTAAGTTTGTCAAGTGATACAGTGGTTGCCATCTCGACCAATGTTCATGAAGAGTTTAATAATTTGGCTTGCTTACTTATCAAGTTGGTGGCGCTCTTATGTCTGATCATAAGACTTCGATAATTTCAGGCAAATCATTGACTAAAGGAGAAATGGTGTGGTTTCATTATTTAGGTCACTATCCAGAGCATGTATCCTGCTAGGAACAAGGTAACCATTGATCCATATCCCCAAATAGTCATAGCACAGAGAACAGTAACAATTAACAAGGTACAGCCTATTCCAAGAAAAAGGTGAGGGTACAAGCTGCTCCAGGAGGCAAACTTCCTTGAACTTCTGCCTCACTCTGGTGATCATGTCACTCAGATTCAACCAAGCTGCCGTGGCAGTTTTTTAGCATCTTTAATTTATGATTTTTTCCCTTTGTTAGGCTGAAAGATGCCATGTTTGAAGGCTTCTCCTTGGCAAGCCAGACCACCATCAGTGGTTGTCTTCATGTTCCAATGGGGTTTTCCCTTGTCATGGTCACCAAATGAGGTCGGTAAACCACGTCCTGTCTTGATCTTCCTGTACTGGTCTCCATGATAAAGCTTGGGTAGTCCAACAATGGCAGTCTATACTCTGAAGAAGAGTAGAAACCCCAGTAGTAGCTCAGTCCCCAAGCTGGATGGCTCAGTAGTCCCTAATGGCACTGGAAGGTTTGGAGGGATTCTTAGAGGGACAGTGAGTCTTCATTCACTATTAGAAGTCTGAAAAGCTATTTTCATGTCTTTGAAGGATGGTGAAAAAGCAGTGCACCCACAGGGTAGCTGCCCTTGCCAGTAAGACAGTCAAAACAACTGTGCTCTTTTTTTTTTTTTTAAACTTTTGAGCTTTTACTAGATCTCAAGTTTTATACCTGAAGTACAATTTCTCAGGCTTTACTAATTTTTATTTCTGGTTATATTTTCCTTTTGGGATGTTTAAGACCAACAGTTACCAAGTTAACCAAGGGTTTTTGTTTTCTCAAGGGTCATTGAGGATCTGGTCCTCGGGGCCACTCAGTTTTTTTGGAGGAGGGGAGGAGCCCCTGACTCCTTTTGGCTTTTTATTTACCAGTTTCATCCAATGGACAAAGAACCACACGGACAAAGTCAGGTCTTGCTAGACCAGGCTTCCCTTTTTTGAAGCATGAGCAGACTTTCCCTCTTTATAGACTGGACACTGCTGAAGTCCCATTAGTGGATCTCCAAGACTCCTGCACAGGAAGAGCTGTGCCTCACATTTAGGACATTTCAAGAGATGCCCCCATGCATAGTCCCCTGGATTTAGTTGACCTCTGAGGGCAAAGGAACAAAGTCGTACTCCCTTAACTCTCATGCCAAATTGGTATAGGCATTAATGGTCATTTGAGCACCCAGAAAAGTAATTAAACCAGCCTGATACTTTTAACTACTGTATAATATTTTTAGAAAATGCTTGGACAAAAGCTCAAGCAGCCTTGTATAAGAAATACTAAGATGCACTCCCATAAATAAATACTGTAAGAACATAATTATGACATAGACATAATGTCATGACATACTAGTTTTTTCCTATTCTTTGAATCTTATATTAACCCCTGAAATATGCACACATACCCTCCACCCATATATCAAAAATTCCTAAGTCTGAAAATAAATGGTAGCTTAGTTCTAGAACGCTGTTCAATCTTTTGTATTTGTTGAAGTTTTTTCTGTGTCCCAGTATGTTGGTCGATTTTGGAGAACATTCCAGTATGTGGTTGATTTTGGAGAATGTTCATGGGGTGCTGAGTAGAAAGTGTATTCTCTAGTATTTAGGTTGGATATTTGGTAGATGTTGTGAGATCCCTTTGGTATATCGTATAATTCAGTTCAGATGTCTCTCTGTTTATTCTTTGTACAGTTGACCTGTCTGTCCAAAGGGCTCAGTGGGGTATTGACATCCTACTATGAGTGTGCTGGGGTTTTATCTGTGCCTTGAGGTCCTGGAGTATTGTCTTTATAAAGTTTGATGCACCAGAGTTTGGGTGCATATATTTTCATGATTGTGTTTCATTTTTCCTTTGATAAAGATAATAATGGCCCTCTTTGTTCTCTTCTGATTTCTTTTACTTTGAAGTCTATTTTGTCTGATATTAAAATAGCAATCCTGCTTTCTTTTTGGTACCATTTATTGAATATTTTTTTCCCCATCTTTTCACCTTAAGCTGGTGATTATCCATGAAGATGAGATGAGTTTCTTGTAGACAGCTAATAGATGGTTATGTTTTCTAATCCATTCCCAGTCTAAGTCTTTTGATTGAGGAGTTTAGCCCATTAATATTTAAGGTTATAATTGAGAAGATTGGTGTGTTGCTTCCTTTCATCTTATTATCCTTTTGCATTTTGGTCTAGGTTTCTACTTCTGCAGTTATGCTTTTATTAATTTCCTCTTTCAAGGAGCCTAAAGATGGTTGCTCCTTCTCTTGTCCTTTGAATTGCTTCAAGTATTCTATGAAGGGTTGGTTTTCCAGGACATGTATTCTTCATCTTGTTATGTCATCGAAGATTTTTCTCTCTCCTTCAACCATTTAACAATTTTTTGCTGGGTATAGTAATCTGGTTGGCATCTATAGTCTTTTAACCCTGGGAATGCTTTGATCCATGTTTTTCTTGCCTTCATAGTTTGTACTGAAAAGTAAGTTGAATTCTGATGGGTTTCCGCTTGTATGTAACTTGTTTTTCTCTTGTGGCTTTCACAATTTTTTCTTTTGTTTTGGGCATCTAGCAGAGAATTTATTTTTAAATAGCTACTACTTCTAATATCCTCAGTTCACACAAGGAGAGGCCTAATGTGAGGAAGCATTGAGTTTTAATATGGATAATCACTAACTCCTGTTGAGTTTTGTTCCATTTTTATATGCCATCCTCAGGAAATAGAATCCTCATTCTCTGAGACAGGCTATATCAAACTTCTCCAGTGAAAATACTGAGGTCCAGAGGGGTTGGGCAACATGTCAGCAAGCCCATAGCTGAGAGGGGACCATGTCACAGCTGGATGCTATCTGGATCATTGGAATGTGTCATGGTGGGCCCCATCCCAGACCAAGGCCGTAGTCCTTAGCATCTGCCTGCCTGCTGGGCTGCAGCTTCAGACAGGTAAATATTGGTTGATAAATGAATGAATGCCTTTGCTGACTCTGTCCAGTAGGCCTTTTGGTCATTGCTGAATGAATATGCACTTTACATGTGTGTGGATCTAGAGCATGCTTCTCCTTTCCATTCTGCTGAACTGCTATTTGCTTGTTAGGGTCATTATTCAGTTTTTAGGACATAAACCTGCTCTTCATCCTTGTGTCTTCACCTTCATCCTCTGGTATCATGATTCTACTGTTTGACTTTAGAAGTGCCTGTGGATCTCCTCCCTGTCCTCCGTCCCTTCCTCCCTCCTCCCTCCCTTCCTTCCCTCCTTCCCTTCTCTCCTTCCTTCCCTCCTTCCCTCCCTCCCTCCCTCCTCCTTACCCTCTGAATGCAGGTATTTGTTATCCTTAGAGAAACTTGTGTTTCCTTGAAAAAGCCAAGCTGTGGCTGCAACTTTCTTTTTTTTCCTTCCACTGGGCATTTCCTCCCTGTCCATCAGTGAGTTTACAGTCCATTAATCCAGTACTGTGGACCTGCTCTTGGTGTTGGAGCTCTTTTCTTTTTTCGAAGCCATATTGAAGCTTTGTGCATTTCATACAAAATTCAAATCAAATCTAGAACCCGTGCCCCTTCCTGCCCCCCCCACACCAGAGCTCATGCATTCTGCCAATCATGTTTTTCATCTTTTCTCAGTCTCTTTTTTTAACTTCTCATTGCATGAAAGTTTACTGTTTCAAGCAGAAGTTCCACCGTTTCAGTCAGTTCTTTGACCCAGTATTGTTGTTGTTGTTGTTGTTGTTATTCCTTCCAATATGCATCACTCCAAAATATGCATGTATGCATGCCACATATATCATAGGTTTTAGCATCTTCAGCTTTGATTATTTTTTTCTTTATTAGGCTGAAAGATGTCATGTTTGAAGGCTTCTCCTTGACAAGCCCAAACCACCATCAGTTTTGCCCTTGTGTTCCACACTGGAGTTTTTCCCTTCCATGGTCACCAAATGAGGTCCAATAAGCACACGTGTCCTGTCTTGATCTCCTGTACTGGTCTCCCATGATACAGCCTGGGTAGTCCAACAATGGCAGTCTGTACTCTGAAGAGGCTGAAACCCAGTAGTAGCTCAGTCCCCAAGGCTGGATGGTCTCAGCGTCCCCATCTGGCACTGAAGGTTTGGAGGATTCTTGGAGAGACACGGGTCTTCGGTCCATATTGGAAGCTTGAAAGCTGTGAGTGCTCTGTTTTTTTAATAGAATTTTTTCATTTTTGTAGATGTGTAGTGTTTACTATTGATAGGAACAGTTCAATTTGTATTTTATTTTTGTGTCTATTTTTTTTTTTTTTTTTTTTTTTTTTTTTTTTTTTCCTTGAACTCACAGAGATCCCCCTGTCTCTGCCTCCTGCAGTGCTGGGATCAAAGGTGTGGGCCACATTCCCTGGCTTGCTTCTATTTTTTTTTTTTTTTAATCAGCTTAGACAGTAATAGGTCTTGCTGTGGCATTTCATAATACTTTGTTTTGGTTGATCCTATCCCAACCCTGTCCCCTGCCCCTACCTTGTATCCTTTGCCCCCAGCAGCCCCGTTTCCACTTTCTGTCTGTGGATTCTGGTAGCCTCCCCACCCCATTCCTTTAAAGCCTTTTTCCCTCCTCATGGTTCCCTGTCTAGTTTCATGGCCTCTACCCACACTCAATTCCACATCTGTACACATATGTAGAAATTAAAAGCTGGGATCTAATATGACACCGAGCATGTGGTCTTTCTGACTCTGGTTTACCTCAAGGTAATAACTTCCATCTCCATCCATTTTCCTGAAAGCGTCCTAACTGCAGTGCGCATGTGTATCGTGTTTTCGTCAGGCAGGAGCTCTTTAACCCTTCCTCTTGCAACCTCTCACCTACCTGATTCCATCTGCAGCCTTTGGTGTAGCAGGTCTTGGCATTTCCCAACGTTGGACAGCCTGTAAGCAGCAGAGCCAGCTCACACCCAGCTTGGCAGTGTAGGGGGAGTTCTTGCCTGGTCTCTGCTCCGATGTGATGTTGCCTCTGGATTATCAGTGCTGGGGACAGAGTGGAGACTGAACCAGCTCCTGTCCTAGGGCTTTATTCCAGTGGGAAAAGACCAAAATAAACATGCTTGAGTGTCCGCCATGTGTAGTACACCAGGGTGTCTGCTGGAGAGGCCGGCTAGCCAGGCACCTGCTGGAAGGCCATGTGCCTGCCCTTGTGTCCACCACTGTGCCTGTGCCCAGTGCCTGGGCCCACCCTGGCCCGCAGCAGCTCAGTGATGGTGCCCGAGTGAGCAGGACAAATCCTCACCAGGCCAAGTAATCCTTTGATCCCTAGACAGCAAAAATCTTTTTGAAGACCTGGCTAAAACCACAGGCACCCTTGGTTAGCTCTGTCCTCATTGTCAGGTCAGCAGAGGTAAGCGCTGGGAGTGTTGGATTAGGGCTGCTGGCCCTGGGCAAAGGGGACCTAGGACAACTTCAGGGATGACGTCATCAGTGACAAACACCTGTGCTTTCCCACTGTGCGCTCTGCACTTAATCTGTTTAGTCCTCCCGGTAGGGCTTCCGAGGTGGGACTTGAACAACTCTTCTTTCTCCAGCACTGATATCCCAGGTGCAGCAAGAATCTCCTGCTGTGGGAGACAAGGCAGCCTAGTCTGTTAGAGGCCTGTGAAGACCTAGCAGGGGTTCAAGCCGCTGAGAAGCCCTTGTCTCCAAGGAGGAAGGAAGATTTTGTGAACTTAGGGGAGGAAAGGGGCCAGAGGATCTTCTTCAGTCTCATCACCAGTCCGCGCTGTGGTCACAAGTGACTAGTGACTATTGGCTTGGACAGCACAGCTCAGGAGCAGTGGTTCTCAGAGAGGTTCTGGCATCTGCATGGTCAGAAGGCCTGGGTACCTGTTAGAAAAGCGTGCGCCTTTAATCCCAGCACTTGGGAGGCAGAGGTAGAGGCAGGTGGATCTTTGTGAGTTCAAGGCCATCCTGGTCTACAGAGTGAGTTGCAGGACAGCTGGGGCTACAGGGAGACCCTGTCTCAAAAAGACAAAAAAAAAAAAAAAAAAAAAAAAGCATGCTGTGAAAATCTTATAACAGGATTAAAACTTTAAAAACAGATCCTTCTGCCGTTTCTCAAACTTCAGCTCCACTGGAATCACCTGAAGACTGAAACATAGACTGGGGCCCCATCCCCAAAGTTCCTGACTACTGGGGGAGCCTCAGCATCTGCTTTTCTAACAGGTACCCAGGCCTTCTGACCATGCAGACACCAGAACCTCTCTGAGAACCACTGCTCCTGAGCTGTGCTGTCCAAGCCAATAGTCACTAGTCACTTGTGACCACAGCGCGGACTGGTGATGAGACTGAAGAAGATCCTCTGGCCCCTTTCCTCCCCTAAGTTCACAAAATCTTCCTTCCTCCTTGGAGACAAGGGCTTCTCAGCGGCTTGAACCCCTGATAGGTCTTCACAGGCCTCTAACAGACTAGGCTGCCTTGTCTCCCACAGCAGGAGATTCTTGCTGCACCTGGGATATCAGTGCTGGAGAAAGAAGAGTTGTTCAAGTCCCACCTCGGAAGCCCTACCGGGAGGACTAAACAGATTAAGTGCAGAGCGCACAGTGGGAAAAGCACAGGTGTTTGTCACTGATGACGTCATCCCTGAAGTTGTCCTAGGTCCCCTTTGCCCAGGGCCAGCAGCCCTAATCCAACACTCCCAGCGCTTACCTCTGCTGACCTGACAATGAGGACAGAGCTAACCAAGGGTGCCTGTGGTTTTAGCCAGGTCTTCAAAAAGATTTTTGCTGTCTAGGGATCAAAGGATTACTTGGCCTGGTGAGGATTTGTCCTGCTCACTCAGGCACCATCACTGAGCTGCTGCGGGCCAGGGTGGGCCCAGGCACTGGGCACAGGCACAGTGGTGGACACAAGGGCAGGCACATGGCCTTCCAGCAGATGCCTGGCTAGCCAGCCTCTCCAGCAGACACCCAGGTGTACTACACATGGCGGACACTCAAGCATGTTTATTTTGGTCTTTTCCCACTGGGATGAAGCCTTAGGACAGGAGCTGGTTCAGTCTCCACTCTGTCCCCAGCACTGATAATCCAGAGGCAACATCACATCGGAGCAGAGACCAGGCAAGAACTGCCCCCTACACTGCCAAGCTGGGTGTGAGCTGGCTCTGCTGCTTACAGGCTGTCCAACGTTGGGAAATGCCAAGACCTGCTACACCAAAGGCTGCAGATGGAATCAGGTAGGTGAGAGGTTGCAAGAGGAAGGGTTAAAGAGCTCCTGCCTGACGAAAATGCGATACGCATGCACAGTGCAGTTAGGACGCTTTCAGGAAAATGGATGGAGATGGAAGTTATTACCTTGAGGTAACCCAGAGTCAGAAAGACCACATGCTCGGTGTCATATGTAGATCCCAGTTTTTAATTTTTACATATGCATATGGATGTGGAAGTGAGTGTGGGTAGAGGCCATGAAACTAGACAGGGAACCATGAGGAGGGAAAAAGGCTTTAAAGAATGGGGTGGGGAGGCTACCAGAATCCACAGACAGAAAGTGGAAACGGGGCTGCTGGGGGCAAAGGATACAAGGTAGGGGCAGGGGACAGGGTTGGGATAGGATCAACCAAAACAAAGTATTATGAAATGCCACAGCAAGACCTATTACTGTCTAAGCTGATTAAAAAAAAAAAAAAAATAGAAGCAAGCCAGGGAATGTGGCCCACACCTTTGATCCCAGCACTCAGGAGGCAGAGACAGGGGGATCTCTGTGAGTTCAAGGAAAAAAAAAAGTAGGAGCAGCAACATAACTTCAACAAATAAACATCCAAATTAGGATGAACAAAAAATAAAATACAAATTGAACTGTTCCTATCAATAGTAAACACTACACATCTACAAAAATGAAAAAATTCTATTAAAAAAACAGAGCACTCACAGCTTTCCAAGCTTCCAATATGGACCGAAGACTCGTGTCTCTCCAAGAATCCTCCAAACCTTCAGTGCCAGATGGGGACTGCTGAGCCATCCAGCTTGGGGACTGAGCAACTACTGGGGTTTCAGCCTCTTCAGAGTACAGACTGCCATTGTTGGACTACCCAGGCTGTATCATGGAGACCAGTACAGGAAGATCAAGACAGGACACAGTGCTTATTGGACCTCATTTGGTGACCATGGGAAGGGAAAACTCCAGTGTGGAACACAAGGGCAGAACTGATGGTGGTTTGGGCTTGTCAAGGAGAAGCCTTCAAACATGACATCTTTCAGCCTAATAAAGAAAAAAATAATCATAAGCTGAAGATGCTAAAACCTATGATATATGTGACATGCATACATGCATATTTTGGAGTGATGCATATTGGAAGGAATAACAACAACAACAACAACAACAATACTGGGTCAAAGAACTGACTGAAACGGTGAACTTCTGCTTGAAACAGTAAACTTCTGCATTGAGAATTTTGAGAGAGACTGAGAAAAAGATGAAAAACATGATTGGCAGAATGCATGAGCTCTGGTGTGGTGGGGGGGCAGGAAGGGGGGCACGGGTTTAGATTTGATTTGAAGTTTTGTATGAAATGCACAAAGCTTCAATATGGCTTCGAAAAAAGAAAAGAGCTCCAACACCAAGAGCAGGTCCACAGTACTGGATTAATGGACTGTAAACTCACTGATGGACAGGGAGGAAATGCCCAGTGGAAGGAAAAAAAAGAAAGTTGCAGCCACAGCTTGGCTTTTTCAAGGAAACACAAGTTTCTCTAAGGATAACAAATACCTGCATTCAGAGGGAGGGAGGGAGGGAGGGAGGGAAGGAGGGAAGGAAGGAGAGAAGGGAAGGAGGGAAGGAAGGAGGGAGGGAGGGAGGGAAGGACGGAGGGAGGGAGGGAGATTCCACAGGCACTTCTAAAGTCAAACAGTAGAATCTGATACCAGAGGATGAAGGTGAAGAACAAGGATGAAGAGCAGGTTTATGTCTTAAAAACTGATTAATGATCCTACTAAACAAATGGCAGTTCAGTATAACAAATGGAAAGGAGAAACATGCTCTAGATCCACACACATGTGAAGTGTATATTCATTCAGCAAAGACAAAAGGCCTACTGGATAGAGTCAGCAAAGGCATCCATTCATTTATCAACCAATATTTACCTGTCTGAAGCTGCAGCCCAGCAGGCAGGCAGATGCTAAGGACTATGGCCTTGGTCTGGGATGGGGCCCACCATGACACATTCCAATGATCCAGATAGCATCCAGCTGTGACATGGTCCCCTCTCAGCTATGGGCTTGCTGACATGTTGCCCAACCCCTCTGGACCTCAGTATTTTCACTGGAGAAGTTTGATATAGCCTGTCTCAGAGAATGAGGATTCTATTTCCTGAGGATGGCATATAAAAATGGAACAAAACTCAACAGGAGTTAGTGATTATCCATATTAAAACTCAATGCTTCCTCACATTAGGCCTCTCCTTGTGTGAACTGAGGATATTAGAAGTAGTAGCTATTTAAAAATAAATTCTCTGCTAGATGCCCAAAACAAAGAGAAAATTGTGAAAGCCACAGAGAAAAACAAGTTACATACAAGCGGAAACCCATCAGAATTTCAACTGACTTTTCAGTACAAACTATGAAGGCAAGAAAAACATGGATCAAAGCATTCCCAGGGTTAAAAGACTATAGATGCCAACCCAGGTTACTATACCCAGCAAAAATGTTAATTATGGTTGAAGGAGAGAGAAAAATCTTCGATGACATAAACAAGATGATAGAATACATGTCCGGAAAACCAACCCTTCATAGAATACTTGAAGCAATTCAAAGGACAGAGAGAGGAGCAACTATCTTTAGGCTCCTAGAAAGAGAAATTAATAAAAGCATAACTGCAGAAGTAGAAACCTAGACCAAAACTGCAAATGGATAATAAGATGAAAGGAAGCAACACACATCTTTCAATTATAACCTTAAATATTAATGGGCTAAACTCCTCAATCAAAAGACTTAGACTGGGAGAATGGATTAGGAAACATAACCCATCTATATGCTGTCTACAAGAAACTCATCTCAATCTCATGGATAATCACCAGCTTAAGGTGAAAAGATGGGGAAAAAATATTCCAAGCAAATGGTACCAAAAAGAAAGCAGGATTTGCTATTTTAATATCAGACAAAATAGACTTCAAAGTAAAAGAAATCAGAAGAGACAAAGAGGGCCATTATATCTTTATCAAAGGAAAAATGAAACACAATCATGAATATATATGCACCAAACTCTGGTGCATCAAACTTTATAAAGACAATACTCCAGGACCTCAAGGCACAGATAAACCCCAGCACACTCATAGTAGGGGATGTCAATACCCCACTGAGCCCTTTGGACAGACAGGTCAACTGTACAAAGAATAAACAGAGAGACATCTGAACTGAATTATACGATATACCAAAGGGATCTCACAACATCTACCAAATATTCCACCTAAATACTAGAGAATACACTTTCTACTCAGCACCCCATGGAACATTCTCCAAAATCAACCACATACTGGAATGTTCTCCAAAATCGACCACATACTGGGACACAGAAAAACTTCAACAAATACAAAAAGATTGAACAGGTTCTAGAACTAAGCTACCATTTATTTTCAGACTTAGGAATTTTTGAGATATGGGTGGAGGGTATGTGTGCATATTTCAGGGTAATATAAGATCAAAAGAATAAGGAAAAAACTAGTATGTCATGACATTATGTCTAATGTCATAATTATGTTCTTACAGTATTTATTTTATGGGAGTGCATCTTAGTATTTCTTATACAAGGCTGCTTGAGCTTTTGTCCAAGCATTTTCTAAAATATTATACAGTAGTTAAAAGTATCAGGCTGGTGTAACTTTCTGGATGCCTAACGACCATACCTAATGTCCATACCAATTGGGCTGAGAGACTTAAGGGATGACGTTGTTCCTTGCCCTCAGAGGTCAACTAAATCCCAGGGGACTATGCATGGGGGCATCTCTTGAAATGTCCTACAAATGTGAGGCACCACTCTTCCTGTGCAGGGAGGTCTTGGAGATCCACTAATGGGACTTCAGCCAGTGTCCAGTCTATAAAGAGGAAAGTCTGCTCATGCTTCAAAAAAAGGGAAGCCTGGTCTAGCAAGACCTGACTTTGTCCTTGAATGGATGGAACTGATAAATAAAAAGGCAAAAGGAGTCAGGGGCTCCTTCCCCTCCTCCAAAAAACTGAGTGGCCCCTGAGGACCAGATCCTCAATTGACCTTGAGAAAACAAAAACCTTGGTTAATCTGGGATAACTGTGTGGTCTTAAACATCCAAAAGGAAAATATAACCAGAAATAAAAATTAGTAAAGCCTGAGAAATTGTACTTCAGGTATAAAACTTGAGATCTTAGTAAAAAGTCAAAAAGTTAAAAAAAAAAAAAAGCGCACAGTTGTTTTGCATGTCTTACTGGCAAGTGCAGCTACCCTGTGGCTGACACTGCTTTTACCATCCTTCAAAGACATGAAATACAGCTTTTCAGACTTCTAATAGTGAATGAAGACTCATGTCCCTCTAAGAATCCTCCAAACCTTCAGTGCCAGTTAGGGACTACTGAGCCATCCAGCTTGGGGACTGAGCTACTACTGGGGTTTTACCTCTTCAGAGTACAGACTGCCATTGTTGGACTACCCAGGCTTCGTATCATGGAGACCAGTACAGGAAGATCAAGACAGGACGTGGTAATTACTGGACCTCATTTGGTGACCATGGGAAGGGAAAACCCCATTGTGGAACACGAGGACAACACTGATGGTGGTCTGGGCTTGCCAAGGAGAAGCCTTCAAACATGGCATCTTTCAGCCTAACAAAGGGAAAAAAATCATAAGTTAAAGATGCTAAAACCTGCCACGGCAGCTTTGGTTGAATCTGAGTGACATGATCACCAGAGTGAGGCAGAAGCTTCAAGGAAGTTTGCCTCCTGGAGCAGCTTGTGCCCTCAGCCTTTTTCTTGGAATAGGCTGTACCTTGTTAATTGTTACTGTTCTCTGTGCTATGACTATTTGGGGATATGGATCAATGCGTTACCTTGTTCCTAGCAGGATACATGCTCTGGATACTGACCTAAATAATGAAACCACACCATTTCCTCCTTTAGTCATTGATTTGCCTGAAATTATGCAAGTACTTATGACCAGACATAAGAGGGTCACCAACTAGATAAGTAAGCAAGCCAAATTATTAAACTCTTCATGAACCTTGGTCGAATGGCAACCACTGTCTATCACTTGACAAACTTAAAAATGTATAACTTCCTGAAAACTAATGATCTAGAAACTAATGTTCTTTCAGTCTTCCTATTAAAATGTTAACTGCTCTATTCTTAGTAAACTTGCAATGTAATCAAATAACCACATAGCTTCCACATAAAACTAGTGTATAAAATCACTGAGACTTTGAAAGTAAAGTTGCACTCAGATCAAGCCTGACTGAAGCAGTGAACCTCTGCTCAAAACAATAAACCTCTACATCGAAAATTTTTAAAGGAGACTGAGAAAAAGATGAAAAACATGTTTGGCAGAATGCATGAGCTCGGGTGGGGGGGCAAAGAAGGGGGCATGGGTCTAGATTTGATTGGAAATTTTATATGAAATTCACAAAGCTTCAATAAAAATTGGCTTTAAGGGGCTAAAGAGATGGCTCAGAGGTTAAGAGCACTGACTGCTCTTGCAGAGGACCTGGGTTCAATTCCTAGCACCCACATGGCGGCTAAGAACCGTCTTTAACTCCAGTTCCAGGGGAATCGGATGCCCTCTTCTGACCTCTGCGGCATTGCACAACATGGGTGCACCAACCTACATGCAGACAGTACAC
>VZQC01001019.1:25017-83543 GCA_009823505.1 Rhizomys pruinosus
ACACATGAACACACATACAGAGATAGAGGGAGAGACAGAGACAGAGAGTAAATGTTGAAAACTTTTCAACAAATGTTGAAAGTACTCCAAAATGGTACCAAAACACAGTTTAATATTAAATGTTGCTAAGTCAGATGTGGTGGCTCATGTCTGTAATCTCAGCATTCAAGAAGGTGAGGCGGGAGAATCCCCTGTCATGGGTTTGAGTCCAGAATAGGCAATAGAGTGGCACAATCTCACAAAACAAAATAAAATAAAAACCTCAGCACTGCTCTGCACCGACTGGGGGCCTCACACGCCACCTCTGCAAGCCATTTGTGTCCTAGCTTCATGCCATCAGCCTTCTCTAAGCCAAGTCTCCAGAAAGTCTGTCCTTCACCTATGGCAGTGTCTACAACACAGGCCTTTTGCAAAATGACATCTCATCAACAGAGACACAGCCAGCTCTAAAAACAAGGACATAACTACTCTCCATGGGGACCAGATGCATACCTTGGGGCCAGATACATAAACCCCTCCTCCCCTTCCTGTGAACAACCTTCAACCTCCTGGGTTGGAGGCCCAGCTGAGGAATGCAGGGCACACCCATAGGACTTGTTGGACTTGGGGACAACACCAGGCGGCAGCAGGGAAGCAGAATACCTGAGAGTCTTCAGGGCTTAGAATAGTTCATAAGCTACAGCACCTATTTCTAGTAACAGGTTAAAAAGAACTACTCATAAATGTGCTGTTTTGGGAAAACTGGGGCCTAGCTTATAACAAATACAAAAATGAAATTCTAGCCACCTTAATTAGACATAAAACAAGACAATCACAAAGAAACACACATGGAGAGGTAGGTGATCCTGGAATATAAAACGAGTCACATTAATGGTTAGAAATGTAGTCCATGATAGAGTGTATAATGCCCACAATGCCTAGTCCAATCCCAGCACTAAAATCCTGAAAAAGGAGACAGAGACAGAGACAGAGACAGAGAGACAGAAACAGAGACAGAGAGACAGAAAGAAACACAGAGAATCAGAGAGAACACCAAAATACATGGTCATGGACACTACTACATACTCATTGAACATACTGTGTTCAACAATAGTGAAATTAGTTATAAAATATGTCTTAAAGAAATAACATAGTAATGTTAACCATAAAAAATTAAGAATTTATAGAACTGTTTGCAGTTTCTTTCTTTTCTTTCTTCTTTTTTTTTTTTGGTATTTTTGAGACAGGATCTCCCTTTAGTTCCAGCTGGCCTGGAGCTCAGTCTATAGACCAGGCTGGTCTTGAACTAACGGATATCTGCCTGCCTCTGCCTCCCAAGTGCTAGGATTAAAGGCGTGAGCCACCACACCCAGCCTGTTTGCATTTTTTATATCAAGTATTTATGTCCAAGCTAGAGAGATGATTCAGCACAGGTAGAAAGAGCTGACAGGACTATTAAAGAAACAATGACTAAATCCTAGGCAGAACTAGAAAGGGGTGGGCTGAGTTGCTCCCTACTGTACATTGTAGAATCAGGACTGAGGCCATAAAGAGGACTGCTGTGACTTGAAGTCAACAAAGTGATACTCCATCTCAAAAAAAAAAAAAAAAAATCATGTCTACTACACTACCCAAGCTAGTCTCAGCTCCTCAACTCTTTGGGCTCAAGTCGTCCTCCCAAGAAGCTGGGACTACAGGTATTTTCCATCCATGCTCAGCTCTCCCTTCACCTACATTTTGAAAATCAAGCAGAAAACACATCAAGAGTTCTGTGCCCTGCCAGAAGTTCAGGACACCAGAATGTTTGTTTGTTTGTTTGTTTTTATATTGACTATACCTTAATTTCTTTCTGTTACAGTCCCCTGTCCACCAAATACCCAAGGTCAGATCCTACACATACTGTATATACCACAATTTAAATAACAGTAAACAACTCTTTTTCTTTGGATCTCTTTCCTAGGTTTTCCCATAAAAAGGTAGTATTAGAATAGGTGAAGAGGATGAAAGAGCAAAAGTAAAGAAACAATACTAGTCAGCCATGTGTGATAAAAAGGAAAGGACCACACCAGGCTACTAGAGGGAAGGAAACCTTTATTCAGGAATGTCATGATCTAAGCCTGTTCACCTGGTTACTACAGTAAGACAGGGCTTATGACAGAGGTATGACTTGTAAGAGAGCCATAAGCCTCATTAAGGGAAGCCATAAAGCCATAGATTTCTTAAAGTGGCCAACTGGCCGTAAGTTAGCAGGCCGGCCTTGCACAAGCTTTATCAACTGGTCACTCATAGGACTGAAGGAGACCATTTATGGACCCAACCTGTCTTCTTTAAGTGCCTTAGATAGCTTGCCTGGCCTGCCTGAGAAAATTATTTTAGGAAAAAGACCTTCAACCATCCAAGGACATCAGACCCTGGAACTATGTAAACTCCTGCATCCGTGTTCAGTAGAATTCCCACCAGCGTCCTAACCTCCCTTCATTAGGTGACAGATGCCTTTTTCTGTGGAAAGGCTTCTGTCCTTCACTGTGATTCCTGTTTCAGGTCTAGTTCTGGTTCTTATTTCTAAACTCTAAACTCCATCCTGTTCTCCCCTCTAAAAATCTCGGGGACCCATCACTGGTTATATGATGGTAGAACTCCACATCAGAACTACAGGCATCAAAGCCGTGGATGACTACGAGAGACGAAGGCAAGTCCTCAAGGTCCCAGAGACTCACCACCCCCCAGAGCCCCAGAGCCCCAAAGCGGTCTTCCAGGAAATGAAAACTCCACCCAACAAGGAAAGATACCCAGTGTGGCTGTGTGTCACAGTCAAAAGGAAAACATGGAAGCAGCCTTATTCAAGAATAGTGTCTATGAGATGAAGAAATGGTTCAGCGGGTAAGAGCAGCACTGCTCCTCCAGAAGATATGTTCAGTTTTCTGTGATCACACCAGGCAGCTCTTTAACTTAAGCTCGAACACCTCTGCCTGCTGCAGGTCTGGCTCTGGTTCTTATTTCTAAAGTCTAAATTGCATCCTTTCACGCCTGCAAAACTCCAACATTTGGTGCCAATACAGGGAAGGGTTTGGGGTGCCCATTCTGGTGACCCTGAGCCAACTCCGAACCTTCTCAAAGGCCACTGGGTGGCTCTAGCCTTGGCGACCATTGAGTGTCCAGCCCCCTGGCTTAGTCAGACTAACCCCACCTGAGAGGTGGCCCTGCCCATCTGAAGCTCTCAATTGTTTTCATGTTTCCAATCCTGGGATCCAATCCATCAGGAGCACAGATACTCTCTCAGTTTACTAGCAGGCTAAAAGGGCCCCCATCAAGACTAGGGATCCCTGAGGTCCCAGAGGGTCCCCATAGGGAGAGTAGTCCTCTTGGCTGGAGGTCATATTGCTGTTCTCCGTAAACCCAGATTGGGCTCCTAGGAGAGGGTAGGGACATTTTCACTCAGAGGCTCTCCTTGGTCCCCCTCATCCTAACTCTCCTCTTCTCCCTCTGATACTCCCCCTTCTTCCAGATCTAGCCAGACCTCCAGGCAGGGAAGCCACTCTCCATTGGTTTCCCCTTCACATCTATCATACCTGGAGACAAGGTAATCTATTGGGACTGATTTGAACATGCCCTGGTCAGGTCCTGGTGGTCAGGGGCCTGAACAAACATCTCACTGAACCCTCTCATTAAAAACCCAGAGACTCCAGAGGCCTTCCATAGGACTCTGCCATCAGTGATTCAGAGGCTTCACTAGGCCCCAACAGGGATCAGTGGTCTTTTGACTCCCTGGTGTTTATGAAGAAGGGGATGACCCCTCCTAGAAAACAGGTCCATTCCAGTTCATCTGAACTTCAAGGGACACCTTGGAGAGCTGGATCTAACCTCCATTATATCCCGCCTTCTCTCTCCAACCCACTAGGGGCTCCAAAATTACCAGGCTCCAGGTGACTATCCACAGGGACCTGACAAGGCTCCAGGAACCTACCCACAGGGCAACCCAACAAGGCCCTGGAAGCTTTCCCACCATAGGCTCCAAATTGTTCCAAAAGACATGTGTTTGGCTTATTGCTGGACAAGCCTAAAGGAGCTCCAATCAACTCAATCAACAGAGCTTACTTGGCACCTGGTCCAAATCTGGACTCAATATACATTGGGCAGTGGCCACCGCCTGGCCTGAATGTGGTGTATTTGATTATGAAACTTTAACAGATCTAAAAACTTTCCTCAGAAAAAATGGAAAATGGGGCAAAGTACCCTATCTTCAAGGAATTCATTTCCTGGCCTGTCTGTCCCTATACAATTTCTGTACTGCCTATCAAATCCTGCTATGAAACCCAGATCCAAAACTGAAATCCAGAATAACTAGTTACCTACAATTTCCTGCATTTGACCTACCAGATTAGCCAGTACCCTACACTCCTCCACAAGAGCCTAACCAAAGCCAACTCCCCCTCCTAATTCCCCTCCTCTCTCTCCCTCCCCTCCTGTGGCTCCTCCTATACTTCCAACCCCACCCCCACAAGCTCAGTTCACTCCTCCCCCACCTCCATCTTATCTCCTATGGAGTTAGTACCCTGGTCTGTGTCTCCTAAATTCTCTCTACCTCTCCCTCCCAACCCTTGTTCTGCTTATCAACTTCTTCTCTGTCTTTCTTTCATCCTGTCACACAATTACACTGACAAATCTTGCAAGCAAAAGGTTGCCAGTGAAGCCATATCACCACCTCCATCCCTTTTCCCAAGTCTGTCAACCTCTCTGTCTACACTCATTCCAAACCTAAAACTCACTCACCTAGGACCCTATGAAAACCCCAGAGTGTATACAGGTTATATTAATTTATTACCTTGTCTTTTATGTTTAATTTTAGTAATAGTACTACATAGTACTCTCTGCTCATCACCAGCTGTGCCTACTTACAGAAGACCATCATGAACAAATTTAGTAATTATGATCTTTTGGGTGCACCTACTTTTCATATAATCTTCTCATATATGTCAGTGACAATTGTTTTCAAGTGTTGTAAAATTCTATATGTCATATGTTTTTATGTTTTCAATGTTGAGATATCATGTAATGTCTATGAAAATTGTCTTCATAGGTTATTCTTGTCAAAACAATTTTTTGTTTATTTATTTTTTCTAAATATTTATCTTTTTAAATTAATATTGTTATTAAACTATTTCTATACATCATAGATCATTTCTCAATCAAATTTAGAATCACTTCCCTTTCCATGCCCCCCACCACACCTGAATTCCTGCACTCTGCCATACATGACTTGCATCTTTTTCTCAGTCTTTCCAGAGTTATTTTTTTTTCAAAGCAGAGGCTTATTGTTTTGGGAAGAACTTCACTGCAAAACAATTTTTTTAAACTGTAGCCACTGCAGTTTTTCTTTTTCATTCTTTTTACTGTACACAAAATTATTGGCTTTATTTTTGGCATGCCCAATCAAAATATACAGGTAATTTATAAATATGGATATTATGATGATACATTCAGAGCCCTTATAAACTTGGGTACCCTAAGAATTTTTAAGTCTATTAAACACAGTTTCTAGGTATATTAAATGTTTCATAAAAGTTTTAAAGACTAGCTGCTTATACAAAAATCTGAGCCAATTGTGTAAAAATCCTATTTGCTAAGTACCAATTTTTGGTTATTTTTTGCTCTCAAAATGTTTTAAGGTATTCATTTTGTTTGTGCATGGTCTACATAAATATATGTTTCTTAAGAATAATTTACTTGGTATGAAATTAACAAAAATAAAATCTTATACAAACTCAATCTGTTAAATTAACCAAAAAAAATTTTTTCAGGTCAACATGTTATCTCTTTAGCCCTTATTTTAGGTCTAGTTATATAATATAGATCCTAGTACTTAAAAATATGTTCATTTTAAATAATTACTTCTACTCCAAGGTACAATTCATCTCTGTTTTTATATGAAATAGGCATTTTAATGCTACTATCTCTTTAAAGCCAACAGAGAGATATATTAATATCTATATATTTGCCAAACTTATATAAAAACATCTCTAAATATTTAAAAGTTAGTTACTTAAAACCTGTTTGGGGGCTTGCAGGGGCATCTGGGGTGTGTGTGTGTATATATATATATATATATATATAGTACTGGCATGCTTAAAATAATTGTTCATCTATCCATCAATCTATCTACCTCTCTCTCTTTATATATATATATATATATATGTGTGTATGTATGCATAATATATATGCATATATCATAACAAATAGAAAATGTATTTGTAAATGTTATGTGTCAGGATATCAATGAAAAAATAAAGGGTAAAAAAAAAAAAAGCAGTAGCAGGATGTGGTGTTGCACGCCTTTAATCCTAGCACTTGGGAGGCAGAGGCAGGTGGATCTTTGTGAGTTCAAGGCCAGCCTGGTCTACAGAGTGAATTCCAGGATAGCTGGGGCTACAGGGAGACCTTGTCTTGAAAAGACCCCCCCCAAAAAAAGTTAGCAATATTAAAATAGCTGGATGTTTCCAGAACAGATAAAATAGTAAAAAAATTTTTTAAGTTTATTAAAGGTAATAGCAGATTTATAAAAATACAGGGCTGTTATAATAATTGATGTTGCTATTAAAATTTATACGACCAGTTACAACCAAGCATTAAATAAATACAGACAAGTATTAAAGTTACCTGTAACTACTACAAATGTCCTTTATGTTTCTCTGTATTATATAAATTTTACCTTTGGTAACTTTCTTTTGCCCATAACAAAATAATTTAGTTCAAAAGGCATCCAAAAAGACATACTTTTGGTGAACTTATTCTGAATACTGATCATCTTATTTTCTGTTTATAGGTATGTGATATGAACCCCCCTCCCTTCATTCAAAAATCTGTAAACCAGGATACGGGGGCCTGGGAATGAAAAGAGACTACTTCTGTTTGTAGTAAAACAACCTTCATTTAAAAAATAAACCTTTTAAAAGATTGTGTTAAGTTCCTTTCCTTGGATATGCCTACTTAACCTATAATGTTAAATCTCTCTTTTTTTTTTTTAATTTTTTTTTTTATTTATTTCTGAATGTGTATGAATGTACTGTCTGTATGCAAGTCTGTGCACCCGTGTCGTGCAATGCCACGGAGGTCAGAAGAGGGTCTCGGATTCCCCTGGAACTGGAGTTCTCCTGGAATTGGAGCTTCAGACGGTTCTCAGCCGCCATGTGGGTGCTGGGGATCGAACCCGGGTCCTAAGAGCGGTCGGCGCTCTTAACCACTAGGCCATCTCTCCAGCCCCTTTCTCTTTTTTTTTACTTAGGCCCACTCTATCTACATTATCTGGATAGCCCTTTATGTGCCAAAATCTCAGAAAACAAAATATATGTCTAGTTAAGGTTTATTTTAAAAACCTGTATTTTTTTAAGCTTTATCTACACATTATATAGTAATTAAACATACCAAACTGGTGTAACAGCCCTTCTTGGATGTTTAATAACCATACTTTAAAAGCCTATACTAATGTGATCAAAGGGACTTAAAGGGACAATGTTTGTTCCTTGCCTACCAAGGTCAACAAAGTCCCAGGGGACTATGGGGCACCTCTCAAAATGTCCTGCAACTGTAATGGTACCTATCCTTCTTGTCCAGGGAGGTCATGGAGACTCCACCAGAGCGACTTGAGCCAGTGTCCAGTCTATAAAGGGGAGAGTCAACTCGGGAAAAAGTTAATTCCATGCTTCTAAGTAAAGCCACAATCAAGAAGGACCTTCTGCCGTATCCTCACAGAGATGGAACTGGTAAAAGAAAAGCCAAAGGACCCAGGGGCTC
The DNA here is from genome assembly GCA_009823505.1 of Rhizomys pruinosus. NCBI lineage: Eukaryota > Metazoa > Chordata > Mammalia > Rodentia > Spalacidae > Rhizomys > Rhizomys pruinosus. Next base: position 32,785 of record VZQC01001019.1, read on the forward strand.
CCCCCAAAGTCCAAGTAACCCCAGAGGACTAAATCCTCAACCAACATTAAAAGTAAAAATAAATTGCTTTATTTGGGTCAACAGTGTGGTCTTAAACAACCTAACAATAAAGTATAACCAAACAATAAAATAAAATATTTCTTTTTTGCTGTTGTTATGTGTATGAGTGTATAGTCTGAATGCAGGTTGGTACACCCATGTCATGCAATTCCACAGAGGTCAGAAGAGGGCATTGGATTCCCCTGGAACTGGAGTTAAAGACAGTTCTTAGCCACTATGTGGGTGCTGTGAATTGAACCTGGGTCCCCTGCAAGAGCAGTCAGTGCTCTTAACTACTGAGCCATCTTTCCATCCCCAAAATAAAATATTTCTTTAAGAGTCCAAGGAATGACACTTTCCACACATTAAACTTAAGTTCATCATATAAGATGTTATTTACACAACTATTTCTCACTGGTAATCTTATTCATAATAAAAATGCTATTCAGGTGGGGCTGGAAAGATGACCTAGTGGTTAAAAGCACTGACTGCTCTTGTAGAGGACCCAGGTTCAACCCCCAGCACCCACATGGAGGCTGAGAACCATCTTTAACTCCAGTTCCAGGGGAATCCAACGCCCTCTTCTGACTTCCGCATTGCACGACACGGGTGCACAGACCTACACATAGGCAGTACGCTCAAACACATAAAAGAAATAAATTTTTAAAAAATTAAAAAATAATAATAAAAATGCTATTCAGGTATAAGTCTTCAAACCTTGGCCTAATTCAAAACTACAGGGCATACCTACAGCCAAGAAAGATAATCCAAATATTATTCTTATCTAAAAATTAAATAATAAAATTTATTCCCTCTCCCTGTCTAGAAGCCATTTGGGAGGGAACTCAATTTATGATTCTAGCCAGTGTAGAAATGAAACTTTGCCTGGCTCAAGGCAAGGACCTCTAAGACCTGTCCCACAGAAGCTCTGAGAGTTATCTGATATCTCTGTGGGCATTCAGTTGTCTCTGTGAGTTATCTATAGCTCTAGAAGATCTGGGATATTACAATGTTTTCTTGCCTCGCCTATCTCTGCAAAGTTCCAGAACCATATGGCCCCGTCCCTTGAGGTATTGAGCAAAATGTCACACCTCTAGTTTACTGGTTGTACAAACAGGAGCTCTTCAGCCCCCCAGTAAGAGCCAAGGTGGCTCACCCCTCCCTTCCACCTGCCCCCCACTTCCTTACCCAGAGCACAGTAACTTTTGGTATATAACCACACTGCTGGCATGAATAAATGAGAGAGTTTATTTCCTGGACTTTCTCTGAGTCCGTGTCTTACTTTTCCATTGGGTAACTTTCTCATGGTCCCCTCCCTCCTCCTTGCCAGAGCTAAGCCTAGAGACTGTCTGCCTACAGGCAGGAGGCAGCCTTGAAGCTCGCAGTCCTTTGAGACTGCCAGCCTGGTTCTAGGAGGGAAGAATATCGTGTGGATTGCAGCCACACATGATCAAAGGAACACCAGATGATAAAAACGACCCACAACTGGTGCCCAGAACATGTGGCTTAGACTCTCCACAAACAGAAAGAAGAAGAAAAAAGGTATTTCCTCGGGCTGTCTCTCTCTCAGCTCTCTTTCCCCCCATGAGAGGGGAAAATCTCAGAGGGTTTACCATGAAGGAGAAAGTACCCCCCTCCCAAAAGTAGGATTCAGGGTAGTAGCCAGGCTTTGGCTGGTCTCCATGGAAAAATTCTTTCTTTCACGAGAGATTAATCTTTCAATCTGTCTTTCAGTATTTCTCCTCTATATGGCCAGGCTGTTGGCACACCTCCCTGGAAAAATTCTCTTTTCCAGTAAGGTAACTCTTTGAACTGTCTTTTCCCCTAACCACTAGCATTTCCTGTCTTTCTTTATCATGGGATAGCATGTTCAAAATTCAACTTGATTCCCTGGCTGCTCTGGTTTTACAAAACAGAAGGGGATTAGGTCTTATCACCACACACAAAGATGGAATCTGTGCTAAGCTGGAGGAAGAATGTTGCTTCTGCTTCTATACCAACCTGTCAGAAATCATAAGGGAAAATAGTAGACAGCTAACAGGAAAGATGAGAACCCTGGGCCAGGGCTCATCATTGTGGATGGAGGGAGGGTCTTCTGGAGCTCATGGCTCATGCATCTCACTGGACCCATTTTCATGGCCATCCTGGCCCTTACTTTTGAACCCTGCATATTAAAATATTTTTCAGTCTGTTACAGCAAGGAATACCTTCCCTCACCTCCTCCACCCTTACCCGGCTATTCCTGACCAAGGAGTGCCAGACTCTCTGAGCCTCTGAGATGGAGGAACAAGAGGAACAGTCCCAAACATAAAGAATTGATGAACTCTGAGAGACACCCCTAAATAATTCCCGTCCCCCTATTGTCAATCAGCCTCAGCAGGAAGTAGTTAAGAGAACATGGTGCCCCTCTTACCATCCCACCCCTTACCTGCCTTTTCTTTATGCCCCCAGGGTCTGGAATGATAGAACTGTGAACTGAAAGAGAGCCAAAAACCTCATTAGGGAATGCCAGAAAGCCATAAATTCCTTAAAATGGCCAACTGGCCCTAAACTGACAGGTTGGCCTTCCTCAAACCTTACCAACTGATCACTCACAGGATGGAAGGAGACTGTTGGTAGAGCCAACCTGTCTCCTTTAGTGATTTAGATAGCTCCTCTGTCCTGCCTGAGAAAATAATCTTAGGAAGAAGACGTTCAATCACTCAAGGTGCTGAGTAAATTCCTGCATCTATGTTAAACAGAATTGCTATAAGAATCCTAATACCCCTTCATTAGGTAGAAGATGCCTTCTTCCCATGGAAAAGCTTTTGTCCTTCGCTGTGATTCCTGAAGAAAGGACACATTCCTTGCCTGTTGTAGGTCTGGTTCTGGTTCTTATTTCTAAACTCTAAACTCTGTACTTTATGCCCTGTCAAAAATCTAGCAGACGCATTAATGGTTTTAGGATGGTAGAACTCCACATCAGGACTACAGGCATCAAAACCATGGATGATATGATGACTAATGATGGGTGTCAACTTGACTGGATCTGGGACTAACTAAAATGAGAGAAAGAACCTTTGGATTGGATCATTTGAAGATGGAAGACCCACCCTAAATGTGGGTGTTACCTTCTAATGGCAGCCCATAAAAAAGGCCAAAGCAGAAGGGAGCTCCTGTTTTTCTGACACGTGCCTTCTCTCACTGGTGACTTTGTCTTGCTGCTATGACCAACTCCTTGGGTTCCAAAGTAGAATGAAGATAAGTAGATTTCCCCAAATCCATAAGGCCTTCAGCACCGGATTGGTACAGAGACATCAAGCCTTGTGCACTGAGCAACTACCGGATTCTCAGCCTCTCCAGTGTGGTGCAGCCATTGTTGGACTACTAGGGCTCTATCCTGTGATGTAATTTAATAAATCCATATATATGTATATATTTATTCTACCCATTTTGTTTCTTTGGAGAACCTTGACTAAGAGAGATGACAACTAGAGATGAAGGCAAGACCCCAAGATATCAGTGACTCACCACACCCCAGGATTAGTCCTCAGAGGAGGAAATGAAAACTCCACCTAACAAGGAAAGATATGCAGTGTGCCTATATGTCACAGTCAAGAGGAAAATGTGAAAGCAGATCTTGTTCAAGGATATTGTCTGTGAGATCAAGATTGCCCAGAGCTATGCCACGTTGTGAGCCTCAGCTGAGCCCCATAGATAAAACTTAAAGTATGGGAATAAAAGAAAAGAACTTGAGAATGGGTCAGCATGTACCTGGTTTCTTAGAAACTAGCTCATTCTGCATGGCTTCTGTATTTTATGCTTGGCCTGCTCTTAGAGAATAGGGAATATTAGAGGGTCTTACTAACCCTAAGCTTGGGAACTTAACTTTCCACCCCTATATGGTTTTTCCTACATAAACACCACGCAACTGTGACTCGGTGCTACATACCCTTGACTGAGGGTCTGATGTGTAGTCATCAGCTGACTAAAGACTTTCTATTGGCCTCATTTTGTGTCTAAGTGGTCTTCTCTGGTAAAATTACCCTGTTATATTTGGTTCCCTGACCAGGAATCCCAGAGAAATAGATCCCAGACTTTAGGGGTATCTCAATTCCCAAAGGAGGGTGGAGGGAAACAGATTTGGACAGACTCTTAGGGGAGGTGCCCTCTGAGACATTCCAGAGCTTGGGGACAAGTTTGGTCTCCACTGCCTTGGTGCTCAAACAGTCTTTGGCACCCTACTCTAAACGATTTTCAAACATCATAGAAAGTCGTCTATTTCTGGAACCCTCGAGAGGTAAGTCTGGTTGAAGTACCCCTTGTAGGGACAATATTGGGGAGTCAAGCATGAAGACTGACCCAGTGTCTCAGGGTCTGGTGTAAGACATCACTCTGCCCTCTGCAACCCAAAGTCTGGGAACTGCTCTGTGATTGTGTGGTGGCCACCATATGTGTTTGCTTATCACTGGCTCTGCATGTTTGTTTTGTCACTGTACTGTTTCATTGGTCATTCTGGCATTTGCTTTAGCATGAGGGGCTTCTTAGCAAAAACAAAGATGACAGCTATGACAGGGTTGGTGGCCAAGGTGGCTACAGCAGAGAAGTGATACAGGCTCCCTGGGGCAGCGGTGCTATCAGCAGGCTGCAAGGTTATCACCACAGCAAGAAATTGGCAGGAGCTGAAGGCGACCGTAACTTCCAGCCAGCAAGCACACCGGCACCTAGGGCCAGCTCAGAGGGGGTACACAGCTATGGCAGCCTGGAGGTGTCATGCCACCTTCCCCCAGCAAATCCTCAAGGTATAATAATACTCTTAAGATTCTGATAAAGAAACCATCTGAGCTACTACACAGTTTAAAACAAATGATGGTTCTGGTTCACCAGAGACTGGCATTCCTTTCGTTTCTGTGTCTGGAGCCTTACTGGGGTTCTGTAGCGTACCCTTCCTGGGTCCTCCTTGCTTTTCTCCCCATAGGTCTGCTCAAAATGACTATTCTCTTTAGGTTTCTAGAAAACATAAAACTAAAATTCTAGGGTTCTGGGGGTTCCTAAGATGTTACTCAAACTGGTGTATTCTCTTCCCCTCTCTTGACACTAAACTTGGTTTAGAACCTACAACATCCTGTAAAGTAGTCAGGCCCCCTAGGGTGGCAGGGCCATGCTCTCTTAGCCTGCCTGGGTCCTCTTGGTACAGAGTCCTTGGTCTTACTTAGCATGAGTCTCCTCCTGCTCCCTGGCCCAGGCTCACCCCTGATATGGGCTACCTGGGAGCAACCTGGGCCATCTGAGGCAAAGCCAAGATTATTTGTGTACACATCAGATGTAGTAGACAGTATGCTGAGAATTATGCATGCGCAGAGCTTGTCCCTCATCAACCTAATCTGCCCTAGGCAGGTGAGACCATACAAGCAGCGTTGCAGACCTGGGCCAATCAGAAGACAACAAGAGGAGAGCGGGAATGCGAACAGTACATAACCCCTAACCCTGCCCCAATAAACGAGCCCGCGACAGCTCGCCCTCTGTCTGCGTTCACCTGTGTTTTGACTCTGCACCTCTCACCCCCATTCCTTCTTCGGTTGGACCCTGAAATTCCCCAGCAGGACTGGGGGATTGTCAACAATCAGGCACCTGTGTTAGCTCAGTATCACATCTTAAATGTCTACCTCTTAGAGTTCCATGCATCCTGTGATGGCTGTTGACGAAGGCAGCTGACACCATATTGTGGGTTGCCTGGCAAACTGGAAGTCTCACTGGAGCTGGAAGGATTTTGGGGTCCCAATACCCACCCTGCTTTCTCTCTCCAGTCTGCCAGCTCCTGCCCTCTTCACCCATCCAGTCCCTGTCCCATCTACCAGCTTTTCTGCTGCAACCTCAGCACTGTATCTAGCGCCCAAGCCCAGGGCTGGCAGGTAGGCTGCAGTGAGATTAGCCTCAGCTTCGTCCCTCACTGCCTCCCCGCCTTGACACGTAGTAATGCTTTGTTCAGTTAATAAGGTGTTTTAAAACTATGAGCTTAAAAGGTAAGACAGACAGAGAGAGGGCCTTATCCTGTAAACGCGACTTCCTTGTTAAGGAGTTTGTATTTCTAAGTTTATTCTGTCTTTTCCCTGCTATTACTGTCCCTTACAGTTTAAAGTTTAATAAAAACTTAAGCTATTAAATGTTAAACCACTATGGGGTGTGTACTAGTCACTTTTCTGTTGCTGTGACAGAACACCATGACAAAGGAACTTATAAAAGGAAGAGTTTATTTGAGCTTACGATTGACGGTTCCAGGGAATTAGAGTCCATTGTGGCGGGAGATGTGGCGGCTGGGTCTGGAGCAGGAAGCTGAGGATCACATCTCGCAAAAAGCACAGGAAGCAGAGAGAGAGCAACTGGAGACCACGAGGCTTGTTAAACTCACTAAGCCTGCACCCAATAACATACTTCCTCTAGCACGGCCACACCTTCTAAGACCTCCAAAAACAGTGCCACCAACTGGAGACAAATGTCTGAATACTTACAGCCTATGGGGGACACTCATTCAAACCACCACAGGGTGTCTCTCAAAATGTCCTCTAAGTGTGATGAGTCATTTGTCCTCTTGTTCAGAGAATTCAAGAGATGCCACAAGAGGGACTGAAGCCTATGTCCAGTCTACAGACAGGAGGGTCAACCCAGAGCCTTGGTCAAGCAAGACCTGACTTATTCTCATGTAGATAGAACTGATATCAGAGGAGCCATGAGCTCACACCAAAACCCAAGTGACCCCTGAGGATCAGATCCTCAATTGACCTTAAGAAAACAAAACTTGGTTAATCTGGACAACTACATGATCTTAAACACCCAAAGGGAGAGTTTAACCAAAGATTAAAATAATCAGTGTATAATCCTCTGCCCAAATATGAGTCTAAGATTTGACTCATGGTCATAGAACAAGTGGGGAAGGCACCTCAAGATTTCCCATAGCTACGCCTCAGCTGAGCCCCATAGTTAAAATTGAACTCAAAGTATGGGAATACAAGAAAAGTTTGATTCAACTGAACTTGGACAGGAGTTTGAGAACAGATCAGTGTGTACCTGGTTGCTTAGAAATTCGCTCATTCTGGGCTAGAGAGATGGCTCAGCGGTTAAGAGCACTGACTACTTTTGCAGAGGACCTGGGTTCGATTCCCAGCACCCACATGGTGGCTAATAACCGTTTTTAACTCCAATTCCAGGGGAATCCAACACCCTCTTCTGACCTCCACAGCATTGCACTACACAGATGCACCTAATTACATGCAGACAGTATACTCATACACATAAAATAAATTAAAAAAAAAAAAAAAAGAAATTCGCTCATTCTGCATGACTTCTGCTCTTTATGCTTGGCTTGCTTTTTAAGAGAATAGGGATTGTAAGAGGGACTTCCCACCACCCCTAAGCTTAGGAGCTTAAACTTTCCATCCCTGGATATGGTTTTTCCTATGTAAATGCCTCCCAACTGTGACTCAGTGCTATACACCCCCAACTGAGGGTCTATTGTGTAGTCATTAGCTAACTAAAGACTTTCTATTTGCCTTATTTTGTGTCTAAGTGGTATCCTCTGGTGAAATTAACCATTACAAAGAAATGGTTCAGTAGTTAAGAGCAATGCTACTCCTCCAGAGGATCTGAATTCCAGTCCCTGTAATCACAGTAGACAGTTCTTTAACTCCTGAGTAACACCTCTGGCTTCCAGGGCTACCTGAACTCGTGTGCACATATGCACACATAGACACACATTCTCTTTAAAAAAAAAAAAAGTGTCCCCCCCAAAAAATAAAAAATAAAAGATAAATTTTTTAAGGGTTCAATTCCTAACACCCACATGTCGGCTAAGAACCATCTTTAACTCCAGCTCCAGGGGAATCCGACGCCCTCTTCTGACCTCTGCAGCATTGCACGACACGGGTGCACCAACCTACATGCAGACAGTACACTCATACATTTAGGAAGTAAAAAAAAAAAAAATAGTGTCCTCATTCATGAGTAAGATAATAAAATATTTCACCTACATGAAATCAGCCATGAATAGGTAGCATAACACACAGAGAAGGCCAGAAAGGATAGTGAACTGACGGACAGACAGACACACAAAGTGGGTGTCAATGATCTGAAAGATGGCTGTTGAGGTGCATAATGGGTGTGAACACTTCATCATGACGCTAATCCAGGAGGAAGGCTTCCAGTGCAATTAGAAAACCAAAGTTGTTCACAGCTGCTCAAAGAGAAAGAAAAAGGTGCAGTTTGGGGACAGGTGAGCATCTAGTCCTGAAGCGAGGTGTGGGAAACCAGCCAAAGTGGGTGGGTATTCTGTCGTGACAGCAGGGCTTCAACTCCACCTCCATGCAGCCTCTTTCTTTGCCTCAGCACCTCATGCTGTCCCCTGCAGGTAGGAGCCACCTGAATCGCCACTGGTCCCCAGTCCCCTGAGGGAATGGGACACTCACCAAAAGAAGGCTTGTGAGCAGAGGTTGGCGTGCAGCAGCGGATTGGGCTTCACCTCGGTGTGCACTGGCAGCATCTTGGCGGGATGGCCGAGAGGGAGGCTCCTGGAGGCGCAGGTGGGGATGCTGGCCTGCAGGATGCAGAGCCTCGCTGCTAGGTGGGCGCCTTTAAGGCAGACGCTTCCGAGACCCGGGCAAATCGTCACGCCCAGACCCCGCCCCCCGCGTCTATTCCGGGCGCCGGTCTGGCGCCGCCGCCCCGGCCTCCTGGAGCCCGGGAGCAGCTAATCGCGTGCGAGCACTGCGGAGCGGTGGGTGACGTAACCAGGACCGCGCACTAGCGGGAGGGGAACGCGAGACCCGCCCAAGGGCCGGGACCCCGCCGCCTGCTTTGCAGAAGTTTAAGACCCGCGCCCAGGCCCCTCCCGCAGGGGCGGGGGCCGCCCCCATCTCGGAAACGCCCCCTCGGCTGCAAATTTCGGGAGACTTGGACGAAGCTGCGGGCGGTTTGGCCGCCCTCCCCGGGCACCGCGCCCCCATCAACACCGACCCCGGCGCCGTGGGAGGTTCGCCGAGCACTGGACCTCGGTGGGCGGCTGGGCGTAACACAGTGGGCTTTGCAGAGCTGCGAGACCTAAAGGCCGGCAGGTGACGTGAGGAAGACGCCAGCGATTGGGGGAGACGCGTGGCGGAGGCTCTCGCGCTCCCACGCTGCTCGGCCTGGCGGGCTTCTGTGAGCTTTCCGCTGCCCTCTGAGGTTGAGAAAAGGAGATCCGCTAAGCGGCTGCCCGCTGGCTTCTTTCATGGAGCTGAGAGGCCACGGGAGGAACCGAGGCAAAGGAAACAGATGTTACCGGACACTGTGATGTACCTTTCTGGGCACTTGACACACGTTTTATTCCAACAATGCCCTTTCAACAATGCCGTTATCCTTATTTTACAGAATAAACTCGGACTCCAGGTCAGTTCGTCCAAGATTTTAGGGTCTCTGATAATGTAATAAAGCCTGATTTGTACTCAAGTTGGCCTTTGAACTTGGGCTGTTTGTATCAATAGACTTGAAAAATGCTCAAAGGGTACCAGTAGGATGTAGAAATGCGATCTTGTGCCGGGCGTGGTGGCGCACGCCTTTAATCCCAGCTCTTGGGAGGCAGAAGCAGTGGATTCTCTATGAGTTCAAAGCCAGCCTGGTCTACACAGCAAGCTCCAGGCTAGCTGAGACTAAAGGGAGACCCGTCTCAAATAAATAAATAAATAAATAAATAAATAAATAAATAAATAATATGCGATCTTGTTTCCAGCTTGCGGACACCCTGCACCAGGTCGTCTGTGTGCGGCTGTCAACCACCTCCTGACTTCTGTTCCCTTCAGCACCAAAAGAAGGAAAGCATCAGTGGTTATGAGTTCATGGTGCTAACAACAGTATCATTTTACAACCTTTTGTTCTGCTTTGCCTGTCTCTGTGATAAAACACCTTGACCGAAAACAACTTAGGGGAGGAAAGGGTTTATGTCAGCTTACACTTCAGGTAACAGTCCTTCATTGAGGGAAGGCAAGGCAAGAAATGAAGCAGAAGCCATGGAGGAGCCATGCTCTCTGGATCCTGCCCAGCTAGCTTTCCTACACACCTGAGGGCCACCAGCCTAGGGATGGTGCCTCCCACAGTGGGCTGGGCCATCCCCCATAAATCAAGATAATCTCTCAAGGACATGGCCACAGACTAAGCCAATCTAGAAAATTCTTCATTTGAGGTTCCCTCTTCCTAGGGAACTCAAGGTTGTGGCAGCGTGGCAATGAACACTAACCAGCACACCTTTGGTCATTTCCCGTGGAAGTTTCTTTAAATTGTTCTATTTACTAATAGTGTTTTTTGTTTGGGGGGTTTTGTTTTGTTTGGTTTTGTGTTCTTCTTTAGACAGGGTCTCCCTTATTCCCAGCTGGCCTGAAACTTGCTGTGTAGACCAGGCTGGCCTTGAACTCACAGAGATCTGCCTGCCTCTGCCTCCCAAGTGCTGGGATTAAAAGTGTGCACCACCACACCTGGCCCAATAGTGGCTTTTGAAGAGTCTTTAAGGACTTGAGGGATGGCTCAGCCATTAAGATCACTGGCTGCCCTTACAGAGGACCCAGGTTTGATTCCCACCCACCACATGGCAGCGAACAACCATCTCATAACTCCAGTTCCAGGGGATCTGATGCCTTCTTCTGATGTCCTCCTGCATTGCATGACACGGGTGCACTTAACACATACATACAGGCAAATACTCATATGCATATAATATCTAAAGAGCCTTACTATAAATAAGCATTTGTTTAAAAGTCAAACCACACATAATGGTCTAGCACTTTAGAAGAACAGGCAGGAGGGCAAGGAGCTCAAGGTCATCCTTGGCACAAAAGGAGATGCTTGAAAACGAACTTTTGAGGTGTGTGTGGGGGAGATGTCCCAGCTGGTCAAGTACTTGCCTTGAGTTCAATTCCCAGAACTTCCACCTAAATAAGAAGAAGAAAAGAGGGGCTGGAGAGATGGCCTAGCGGTTAAGAGCTCCAACCGCTCTTACAGAGGACCCGGGTTCGATCCCCAGCACCCACATGGCGGCCGAGAACCATCTGAAACTCCAATTCCAGGAGAACTCCAGTTCCAGGGGAATCCCACACCCTCTTCTGACCTCCGCAGCATTGCGTGACACAGGTGCACAGACCTGCATGCAGACAGTATATTGATACACATTCAGAAATAAATAAAAAATTAAAAAAAAAGAAAAGAAAAAAGCCTGGCATTATGGCACAAATACTCCCAGAACTGATGAGACAAAGATAGGTGGATCCTTGGGGCCTCTAGCCAGTGAGGGAAACTGTCTCAAAAAAAAAAAAAAATGGGGCTGGAGAGATGGCTTATAAGTTAAGAGCACTGACTGCTCTTGCAGAGGATCTGGGTTTGATTCCTAGCACCCACATGGTGACTAACAGACCATAACTCCAGTTCCAGGGGATCCAATGCCCTCTTCTGACCTCCATAGGCATTGCACAAAACTGGTGTACTTACAGTCATGCAGGCAATACACTCAGGCACATAAAATACAAATGGTAAATATATTTCTTAAACGTAGATGCCACTTAAGTTACAAATGAGATTGTCCTCTGGCCTCCACATGTATGTACATTCACACATGTACAAATATCCACACCACATACAATTTCAAATGTTTTTTTTAACTAAAATCAAATGCAGCTGGGTACAGTACCCAGAGTCTATAGTAGAAGCTTCAAAAGGGGAAAAAAAAATTTTTTTTTGAGATTAGATGTCACATGTAAGCCCTGACTGACCTGAAACTTACTATGTAGAAAAGGCTGGCCTTAAACTCACAGAGACCTACCTCCCAAGTACAGGGACTACAGATGAGTGTTGCCATGCCTGACAAGAATATCTTGAACCCGAGTTTGGAACCAACACAGCATAATATAATAATTATAATAATTCAAGTGAGGTACATAAATATGGCAAAATGTTGGTTATAGGGGCTGGAGAGATAGCCTAGCGGTTGGGAGCGCCGACTGCTCTTGAAGAGGACCCGGGTTCGATCCCCGGCACCCACATGGTGACTGAGAACCGTCTATAACTCCAATTCCAGGAGAACTCCAGTTCCAGAGGAAACCAAGACCCTCTTCTGACCTCCGTGGCATTGCACGACACGGGTACACAGACCTACATGCAGATAGTACATTCATACACATACAGAAATAAATTAAATAAAAAAAATGTTGGTTATATTTTTAGCCAAATGAGGTTTTTATACACTTTTTGGGCCATTTCATGCGTGTTTGAGACTTCTCATCACAAAAAGGACAACACTGTCTCAACTGGAGTATTGTAAGAGAAGTGTGACCATTCAGCTCCCTTCCTTTCTGTGTTAACTGCTTCACAGATGAGGCAACATCTAAGCCAAAATGGACTGCCCTTACCTGATCTATGATGTGCTTTGAAACTCCCAAAATTTTCTAGCCCAGTGTTTGTTCAGCTACCAGTTTCCACTTCAAAGCTGGAAAAGGTGTTTGCTAAAGTTAGAAGCCTAGTGACTCCTTGTGTGTACTCTGCCCAGCGACTACATCACAATCATAATTAGCAGGCTCCACACTGCCAAAGCACTTAGCCCTCTAGCTTCTGTTGAGTTGCTGCCTGTTATTTATTTTTTTAACTAAGCTCCTTTGAAACTTCTTAACATTCTTTTCTGGACATTAATGTGGCATTTAGAAGAAATACTGAGACCCAGTGTCTGAGGGTAGAAAGCGGGGAGCCAGGGGGACAAAGCCCGAGACTTCCTTATTAGCCAGCCCTCCTCACCCTTCTTTCCTCAGGAGTGTAGAGAGAATCTGGGTCCACACTCTTCCTTCTTCAGAAGGATATTGTGAGCCTCACAACCCCGCCATGTGTTCTGAAGGCAATAGACAAGTGAAAAGGGCTTTTCTCATTTATTTTGCAAATATTGGGGATGGATATAGCTATGTGGTAGAGTGCTTGCTTAGCATGGACACACACATATACACACCACACTATTTATATACGTGTGTGTATGTGTGTGTTCATTTGGTGAATACCTTCTTTACATTTCATAATTAGGTAGTGAATTAGTCACTTTTCTGTTGCTATGATAAAATCACCATGAGCAAGGGAACTTATAAACGGAGTTTATTTGAGCTTACGATTGATGGTTCCAGGGAATCAGAGTCCACTGTGGTGGGAAGCATGGTAGCTGGGGCTGGAGCAGCAAGCTGAGAGTCACTTCTCTCAATGAGCACAGGACGCAGAGAGCAACTGGAGACCGCAAGGCTTGTTAAACTCACTGAGCCTGCCCCCAAAAACGTACTTCCTCCAACATGGCCACACCTTCTAAGACCTCCAATAACAGTGCCAACTGGAGACAAAATGTCTGAATACTTAAAGCTTATGGGGGACACTCATTCAAACCACCACATTCCAATCCCTGGCCCCCATAGGCTCATGACCATATAAAATGCAAAATACATTTAGTCCAACCTTAAAGTTCCCCGTAGTCTTTACCAGTCTCAATTCTATTCAAAAGTCTATCATCCAACATCTCTTCTGAGACACAGGCCAATCTCTTAACTGTAAGCTCCTGTAAAATCAAAAGGCAAATTACATACTCCCAACATACAGTGGAACTGAATGCACATTCCTATTCCAAAAAGGAGGAATAGAGGCATAGTGAGGAAATACTGGACCAAAACAAGACTGAAAAACAGCAGGGCAAACACCAAGTCCAGTAGCTCCATGTGCAACTTCTGGGAATTTATTTCCAAAGGGCTTAGATGGCTCAGCTCTTCCAGGATTGAGTGCAACATGAATCTCTTCCATAGGCTGGTACCACTCCCTGTATGCAGCTCTCCATGGCAAATATCTCACAGCTCTGGCATCTCGAATGTCTTCTGGGGTCTCCACTGCCAACCAAGCTTCACATTCACAGCTTCAGGAAATGGCCTATCAGGGCCTTCTTTATTCAGGGACGCCCCTGCTGCACTCTGCCTGGCCTCTATGGCTCTCTGAAACCGCAGAGGAAGAACTGATGACCCCTTCACTCTTGCATCCTTCCTGCCTCTAAAGCCAGCACCATGTGAATGAAATTGCTGAGTTTGGCTGCAAGTTCGAGATGGACTCTGTCCTACTTTAACCATATTTGCCAATTTTCTCTGCCCTGGACTTGTTGGAGGAGAAAACCCTTTCAGTATTTTCCTTTCAAAAGTTGGAGGATTAGCTGGGTGTGGCCTTGCCCTGAAGGTACTATTTCTGTTGTTTACTTGTAAATCTCGAGGCCCCTCCTTAATCACACTTTTTCCATTGTTTACTTGTAAATATCTAGGCCTCTCCTTAATCACTTTAGTCTCCTTATGAAAGGGACCCTCTCCTTCACATGCCTTGGCCACACCTTTAATCTTCCTAGTGTACTTTTCAGATCCAAACTGTACATTCTGCATTTCTTTCTTCCCCATTTGCTCTTTTTCACTGTAGATCTGCACAATATTCACCATTAATAGCCATGCCACCATTTCTATGTTAGGCTGTCTTGAAATATCCTCTGCCAAAGACATTAGTCCATTGCTTTAGCTTAGCATCAGGCAAGCATTTGGGCTGTGGGCAAACTGCTGCCAGACTCTTTATCAAAATATCCCAGTTGCTGCCTAAGTCTTTATTTTCCTCTGGAACTACATTTTTTGCAGCAATGCTTTCTTCCAGGCTTCTACTAGAATGGCCCATTAAGCTCTGCTTACAGTAGTCAACAGCTTTTCTAGCCCAAAGTTCCAAAGTCTTCCACATTTCTCCAAACATCCACATGGTCAGGTTCTTCACAGCCAACAGCCCACTTTCTGGTACCAAATAACTATATTAGTCACTTTTCTGTTGCTGTGATAAAACCACCATGAGCAAGGGAACTTATAAAAGGAAGAGTTTATTTGAGCTTATGATTGATGGTTCGAGGGAATTAGAGTCCATTGTGGTGGGAAGCATGGTGGCTGGGGCTGGGGCTGGGGCTGGAGCTGGAGCAGCAAGCTGAGGGTCATATCTCGAAATGAGCACAGGAAGCAGAGAGAGCTACTGGAGACCACAAGGCTTGTTAAACTCACTAAGCCTGCCCCCAATAATGTACTTCCTCCAGCACGGCTACACCTTCTAAGAACTCCAAGAACATTGCCACCAACTGGAGACAAAATGTCTGAATACTTAAAGTCTATGGGGGGCACTCATTCAAACCACCACAGGTAGTGAGTGCTTATTTGTACTTGACAGTTAGACTAAGCACTAGTATGCAAAGGTGGAAGAAAGACCTCTATTCACACTCGTTTACTGGCTTTAAATAATCCAATACTATAACTAAAAAGTCACCCAATAACAAGTGTCAGAGGGGAGAAACTGGTGCACCTATGTGTCATGATGGAGAATAAGAGTACACTGATGGAGCTTAAAACAGTCTGGCAGCCTGTCAAGAAGTTAAAGAGTTACATGTGACTCAGCATTTCCACTGCTAAGAAACTAGCCAAGAGGAATGAAAGTGCATGTCTACGTGAAAGATTAGACCCGGATGTCAAAGCAGCATTCTTCCTACAGGCCAGAAAAGAGGAAGAAGCAAGTGCCCATCCAGTTATGAAGAGTGAATAAAATGTGGTGTATCTTCTGGGCAGGGTGGTGCATGCCTTTAACCCCAGCACTCAGGAGGCAGAGGCAGGCAGATCTCTGTGAATCCAAGGCTAGCCTGGTCTGCATTGGGAATTCCAAGCCAGCTGGAGCAACAGAAAGACCCTGTCCCATAATGACCAAAAACAAACAAATGACTGTATCCATATAATGGAATATTGTCTGGCACGTCATAAAAAAGAATGAAACATTGATGGATGTTACAGCATGCCTGAACATTAAAAATAAGCTTGGGCCAGCAAGGCAGCTGAGTGGGTCAAGGCACTTGCCTCCAAGCCTGACAACCTGAGTTTGAGATCTAGGACCCACAGGATAGGAAAGGACCACCAAAAGTTGACCCCTCACCTCCTCACATGCAAGCACCATCAATCAATATATTTTAAGATGTCATTTCTTTAAAAAGCTATCATTAAAAATGCCATGCAAAGGTGGGGTATGGTGGCACAGTGCCTATGATTGAAATAAGGAGGCTGAGGCAGGAGGAACATGTGTTAGATATGTGAACTGCAAGAGAGCCATAATAAGCCTCATTAGGGATAGCATAACCACAAATCCCTTAAAGTGGCCCACTGGCACTAAATTGGCAGGCTGGCCTTGCCCAAGCCTTATCAACTCCTGACTCCCAAGTCTGAAGGAGACAGGTTGGCTCCACAGTCTTCTTCAGTTCTGGGAGTCACCAGTTGATAAGGCTTGAGCAAGGCCAGCTAGCCAAATTAGGGCCAGTAGGCCACTTTAAGGGATTTATGTATTTATGGCTTCCCTAAATAGACTTATGATTGACTCTCCTGGAATTCACACGTTCCATCATTCCAGACCCTGGGGGCAGAAAGAAAAGGAGGGTAAGGGGTAGGTTTAGGAGGAGGAACATCCTGTTCTACCCTTAGCTACTTGCTGCTGAAACCCATCAGCAATAGAAGGAGGGGTGTCTTTAGGGGTATCTGTATCTGGGCTCATCAAATTCATAATGTTCAGGGCTGAGGGAATCTTCTTCAGGTTATTTACTCCCCATTTTCACTGTGAATGACTATGGTGGGGTCTGACATTCTAGGAGGGGCAGCTGTTGGACTCCAGCAGGCACAACACAGCCAACTCACCCAACAGGTTGCAGAGGACCTGGCCAAAGTACAAGATAGCACTGACATGCTTGAAACTCAACTTGATTCCCTGGCTGCTGTGGTATTAAAAAACAGAAGGTAATTGGCTCTTACCAGGAAAGAAAAAGGCGGAATCTGTGCTCTGCTGGGTGAAGAATGATGCTTCTATACCAATCAGTTGGGAATGGTTAGAGAAAATAGTGAACAGCTATGGAAAAGACTAGAATCCCAGGCCAGGGCTCAACCTTATCAATGGAAGGGCTTCTGGGACTCCTGGGGCTCATGGCTAACACCCCTCACAGGACCCATCTTTGTGCTCATCCTGGCCCTTAGTTTTGGGCCCTGCATATTAAATTTTTTCCCACTCTGTTACAGCAAAAAATACAGGCCCTCACTTCCTCCACCCTTGCTCAACTCTTCATGACCAAGGAGTGCCAGCCTCTCTCAGCCTCAGAGATGGAGGAATATGAGGAGGAGTCCCTCAATACCAAATATAAAGAATTTGATGAACTTAGATATGGACAGCCCTAAAGACCCCTCTCCCCTATTGTCAACCAAACTCAGCAGGGAGTAGATAACAGAAGGATATCCCCCCCATTCCCCAGGGTCTGGAATAATAGAATGTGTGAGTTGCAGGAGAGCCACAAGCCTCATTAGAAAAGCATAAAGCCTGGGCTGGAGAGATGGCCTAGCGATTGAGAGCGCCAACTGATCTTGCAGAGGACCCAGGTTCGATCCCCAGCACTGTGGTGGTTTGAATGAGTGCCCCCCATAGGCTTTAAGTATTCTGACATTTGTCTCCAGTTGGTGGCACTGTTCTTAGAGGTCTTAGAAGGTGTGGCCATGTTAGAGGAAGTACGTTATTGGGGCAGGCTTAGTGAGTTTAACTAGTCTTGCCATCTCCAGTTGCTCTCTCTCTCTGCTTCCTGTGCTCATTGCGAGATGTGACCCTCGGCTTGCTGCTCCAGCTCCAACCATGCCTCCTGCTACGATGGACTCTAATTCCCTGGAACTGTCAATCATAAGCTCAAATAAACTCTTCTTTTATAAGTTCCTTTGGTCATGGTGTTTTATCACAGCAACAGAAAAGTTATTTGGTACCAGGAGTGGGGTGTTGGCTGTGAAGAACCTGACCATGTGGATGTTTGGAGAAATGTGGAAGATTTTGGAACTTTGGGCTAGAAAAGCTGTTGACTATTGTAAGCAGAGCTTAAGGGGCCATTCTAGTAGAAGCCTGGAAGAAAGCATTGCTGCAAAAACTGTAGTTCCAGAGGAAAATAAAGACTTAGGCAGCAACTGGGATATTTTGATAAAGAGCCTGGCAGCAGTTTGCCCACAGCCCAAATGCTTGCCTGATGGTAAGTTGAAAAGCAATGGACTAATGTCTTTGGCAGAGGATATTTCAAGACAGCCTAACATAGAATTGGTGGCGTGGCTTTTAATGGTGAATATTGTGCAGATCTACAGTGAAGAAGAGCAGATGGGGCAGAAAGAAATGCAGAATGTACAGTTTGGATCTGAAAAGTACACTAGGAAGATGAAAGGTGTGGCCAAGGCATGTGAAGGAGAGGGTCCCTTTCATAAGGAGACTAAAGTGATTAAGGAGAGGCCTAGATATTTACAAGTAAACAATGGGAAAGGTGAGATTAAAGTGATTAAGGAGAGGTCTCGAGATTTACAAGTAAACAACAGAATGGATACCTTCAAGGCAAGACCACACCCAGCTAATCTTCCAACAAGTCCAGGGCAGAGAAAAATTGCAAATGTGGTTAAAGTAGGAGAGAGTCCATCCCGAACTTGCAGCCAGATTCGGCAATTTCATTCATGTGGTGCTGGCTTTAGAGGCATGAAGTTTGCAAGAGTGAAGGGGTCATCAGTTCTTCCTCCACGGTTTCAGAGAGCCATAGAGGCCAGGCAGAGTGCAGCAGGGGCGTCCCTGAATAAAGAAGGCCCTGATAGGCCATTGCATGAAGCTGTGAATGTGAAGCCTGGTTGGCAGCGGAGACCCCCAGAAGACATTCGAGATGCCAGAGCTGTGAGATATTTGCCAAGGAGAGGTGCATACAGGGAGTGGTACCAGCCTAAGAAAGAGATGTATGTTGCAAGCAAAGCTGGAAGAGCTGAGCCATCTAAGCCCTTTGGAAGTCAAGTCCCAGAAGTTTCGCATGGAGCTACTGGACTTGGAGTTTGCCGTGCTGGTTTTTGGTCTTCTTTTGGTCTGGTATTTCCTCACTATGCCTCTATTCCTCCCTTTTGGAATAGGAATGTGTATTCAGTTCCACTGTATGTTGGGAGTTTGTAATTTGCCTTTTGATTTTACAGGAGCTTACAGTTAAGAGATTGGCCTGTGTCTCAGAAGAGATTTTGGATGATAGACTTTTGAATAGAATTGAGATTGGTAAAGACTATGGGGACTTTTAAGGTTGGACTAAATGTATTTTGCATTTTATATGGTCATGAGCCTATGGGGGCCAGGGAGTGGAATGTGGTGGTTTGAATGAGTGTCCCCCATAAGCTTTAAGTATTCAGACATTTGTCTCCAGTTGGTGGCACTGTTATTGGAGGTCTAAGAAGGTGTGGCCATTCTAGAGGAAGTACGTTATTGGGGGCAGGCTTAGTGAGTTTAACTAGTCTTACAGTCTCCAGTTTCTTTCTCTCTCTGCTTCCTGTGCTCATTGCAAGATGTGACCCTCGGCTTGCTGCTCCAGCCGCCATGTCTCCCACCATAATGGACTCTAATTCCCTGGAACCGTCAATCGTAAGCTCAAATAAACTCTCCCTTTTATAAGTTCCTTTGGTCATGCTGTTTTATCACAGCAACAGAAAAGTGACTAATACAGGCACCCACATGGCGGCTGAGAATCTTCTGTAACTCCAATTCCAGGAGAACTCCAGTTCCAGGGGAATCCAACACCCTCTTCTGGCCTCCACAGCATTGCACGACATGGGTGTATGGACCTACATGCAGACAATACATTCATACACATAAATAAAATAAATAAAAAATTAAAAAAAAAGAAAAGAAAAGCATAAAGCCATAAATCCCTTAAAGTGGGCAACTGGCCCTAAATTAGAAGACTGGCCTTGCTCAAACCTGATCAACTTGTCTCTTACAGGATGAAAGGATACCATTGTTGGAGCCAACCTGTCATGTTTAGTGCCCTAGATAGCTCATCTGCCATGCCTGAGAAAATAATCTTGGGAAGAACTTCAGTCACCCAAGGATACCATACCCTGACACTGAGTAAACTCCTTTAACTATGTTTAGTCAAATTCTTATATAAACCCTAACCTACTTTTCATTTGTGGAAGATACCTCCTTCCCACGTGTATTAGTCACTTCTGTTGCTGTGATTAAACCACCATGACCAAAGGAACTTCTAAAAGGAAGAGTTTATTTGAGCTTACGATTGATGGTTCCAGGGAATTAAGAGTCTATTGTGGTGGGGAGGCATGGTAGCCAGGGCTGGAGCAGAAAGCCAAGGTTCACATCTTCCAATGAGCACAGGAAGTCGAGAGAGAGAGAGAGAGAGAGAGAGAGAGAGAGAGAGAGAGAGACTGGAGACTGCAAGGCTTGTTAAATGCACTAAGCCTGTCCCCAGTGATGTAGTTTCTCCAGCATGGCCACACCTTCTAAGACCTTCCTAAACAGGGCCACCAACTGGGGACAAAATGTCTGAATACTTAAAGCCTATGGGGGACACTCTCATTCAAACTACCACATTCCATTCCCTGGCCTCCATAGGCTCATGACCATATAAAATGCAAAATGCACTCAGTCCAACCTCAAAAGTCTCCATAGTCTTTACCAGTCTCAATTCTATTCAAAAGTCTACAGTCCAAAGTCTCTTCTGAGACCCAGGATAATCTCTTAACTGCAAGTTCCTGTAAAATCAAAAGACAAATTACATACTCCCAACATACAGTGGAACTGAATACACATTCCCATTCCAAAAGGGAGGAATAGAAGCATAGTGAGGAAATACCAGACCAAAACAAAACCGAAAACCAGCAGGGCAAATACCAAGTCCAGTAGCTCCATGTGCGACTTCTGGGACTTTACTTCCAAAGGGCTTAGGTGGTTCAGCTCTTCCAGCTTTGCATCTCTTCCTTAGGATGGTACCAGTCCCTGTATACAGCTCTCCCTGGCAAATATCTCACAGCTCTGGCATCTCGAATGTCTTCTGTGGTCTCCATTGCCAACCAGGCTTCACATTCACAGCTTCACACAATGGCCTATGAGGGCTTTCTTTATGCAGGGACACCCCTGCTGCACTCTGCCTGGCCTTGGCAGCTCTCTGAAACTTCAGAGGAAGAACTGATGACTCCTTCACTCTTGCATCCTTCATGCCTTTAAAGCCAGGACCACATGAATGAAACTGCCAGTTGGCTGCAAGTTCAAAAAGGACTCTGTCCTACTTCAACCACATTCACGACTTTTCTCTGCCCTTTCAGCATTTTCCTTTCAAAAGCTGGAGGCTTAGCTGGGTGTGGTCTTCTGCTGTTTACTTGTAAATATCTAGGCCTCTCCTTAATCACTTTAATCTCACTTTTTCCATGTTTACTTGTAAATATCTAGGCCTCTCTTTAATCACTTTAATCTCCTTATCAAAGGGAGCCTCTTCTTCACATGCCTTGGCTCCAACATTAGCCTCCCTCCTGCACTTTTCCAATCCAAACTGTACATTCTGCATTTCTTTATGCCCCATTTGCTCTTTTTCACTGTAGATCTGCATAATATTCACCATTAATAGCCATGCCACCATTTCTATGTTAGGCTATCTTGAAATATCCTTCACCAAAGAAATTATTCCATTGGTTTTCAACTGAGCATCAGGCAAGCATTTGGGCTGTGGGCAAACTGCTGCCAGACTCTTTGCCAAAATATCCCAGTTGCTGCTTAAGTATTTTCCTCTGGAACTACAATTTTTGCAGTACTGCTTGCTTTCAGGTTTCTATTAGAATGGCCTGTTAAGCTCTGCTTACATCAGTCAACTGCTTTTCTATCCCAAAGTTCCAAGGTCTTCCACATTTCTCCAAACACACACATGGTCAGGTTCTTCACACCCCACTCTCTGATACCAAAAAACTATATTAATCACTTTTCTGTTGCTGTGATAAAACCAGCATGACTAAGGGAACTTCTAAAAGGAAGAGTTTATTTGAGACTATGATTGATAATTCCAGGGAATTAAGAGTCCATGGTGGCCAGGGCTGGAGCAGAAAGCAAGGTTCACATCTTCCAATGAGCACAGGAAGTCGAGAGAGAGAGAGAGAGAGAGAGAGAGAGAGAGAGAGAGAGAGAGACACTGGAGACTGCAAGGCTTGTTAAATGCCCTAAGCCTGCCCCCAGTGATGTACTTCCTCCAGCATGGCCACACCTAAGATCTCCCAAACTAGCACCACCAACTGGGGACAAAATGTCTGAATACTTGGAGCTGGAGAGATGGCCTATCGGTTAAGAGCACCGACCACTCTTATAGAGGACCCAGGTTTGATCCCCAGCACCCACATGGCAGCTGAGAACCATCTGAAACTCCAATTCTAGGAGAACTCCAGTTCCAGGGGAATCCGACACCCTCTTCTGACCACCCAGGTGGTGCTAATTAACATTAGAACTTTGGTGGGGGGTAATTAAGATCCGACTGTGGGGCTAGAGAGGTGGCTCAGTGCTTAAGAGCACTACCTCTTAGCCAGGTTGGTTCTGACCACCATCATGGAGGCTGGCAGCCCTCCATAGCTCTAGTTCCAGGGATTCTGACACCTTCTTCTGACCTCTTCAGGTCTTGTGTGCACATGGTGTGCTTTACATATATGCACACAAAACATTCATACCTAAAAAAAAAAGTACATTTTTAATCTAAACCATAACCAGGCCTGATGGCACAGATGATACTAGCTACTTAAGGGGCTGAGGCAAAAGAGTAAAACTTCAAGGCCTGCCTGTGCTTCAGAGCCAGTTCAAGGCTAGTCTGGACAACTTGGCAAGACCCTGTCTCAAAAGTAATAAAGGATGAGAGATACAGCCCAGGGATAGAACCATGCCTACCAGGTGCTAGGCCCAGGGCTTAATCTACAGCTCCACAGAAGTTAAATAGGTGATCATATGGTATGTGAATTATATCTCCAAAACTGAAAGAAGATTCAATAAATTTATATATATGTGTATTTGTGCATAATATATATATATTTGCTATATGCCATCTGAATATATAGGTTACTGAACAGAATTTCTGCCTTCGAGTTGGTCATAGTATGTAAATTCTGATTAATTTCTGAAGTGGAGCCTAGGCATTTATTTCAATATGTCTTGCATGTATGTGTGTGTGTGTGTGTGTGTGTGTGTGTGTGTGTGTGCCACAACACATTAGTAGAGGTCAGATGCCAACTTGCAGGCATCAGTTATTCCACCATGTGGGTCCTGTGGTTTGAACTCAGGTCATTAGACTTGGCAACAATTTTTTTACCCACTGTCCTAGTTTGTCTTCCATTGCTATAACAAAACACTCTGACTGACACCAACTTGGGGAGGAAAGGGTTTATTCAGCTTACATCTCCTGGGTCACAGTTCATCACTTAGGGAGCCCAAGGCAGGAACTCAGGGCAAGAACCTGGAGGCAGGAGCTGAAGCACAGGCCATGGAGGAATGCTATTCACTGGCTTGCTCCCCTGGCTCATGCCCAGCCTGCCTTCTTATACGGTACACAACAACCTGCCCAGGGTGGCACCACTCACTGTGGGCTGGGCCCTCCCACACTGCTCAACCATCAAGACAATACTCCACAGATGTGGCCACAGGCCAATCCAATGGAGCCAATTCCCCAACTGAGGCTCCCTCAACCCAGGTGTGTCAAGTTGACACTAAAGCTATCCAGCACACCCACTGAGTCATCTTTTTTTTTTTTAATAACTCTCCTAGATCGGTCAGGGACAGAAGCACTGGACTCAGCAACCATCATGGAGTGCACGTGCATGTGTGTGTGTGTGTGTGTGTGTGTGTATGTGTGTGTGTGTGTGTGTGTGTGTGTGTGTTGGGGGAGTGCACGTGCATGTGTGTGTGTGTGTGTGTGTTTGTGTGTGTGTGTGTGTTGGGCCTGGGGGTGTGCCTCACTGGCAGAGCAATTGCCTAGAATGTGTAAGGCTTTGAGTTCCATCCTTAGTACCAAAAATTATATATAAATAAATGCAGGAAATGCATCAGCAAGTTGTTAGAGGAAGCATCACCATAGAGAGCTTGAAGAGTGATAATGTCACCAGGCAGTGACAGTTCTAAAAGGGCTCAGAAAGGCACCTGTCAAGGGAAAGATAGGAACACAAGTCTCTAAGATATTACAATATGATCCTGTCTTGTCTGTTGAGAACCACGTTCCTGGCATTGGCTTGTGGGACTCTGTGAGCTACAGTAAGAAGATGAAATTTATTTATTTATTACTTACTTATGTAGAGACAGAGTCTCTCCTATCTCAGGCTGGCCTCCACCTCCTTATGTAGCCAAGGGTGACCTTGAACTTCTGATTTTCCTGCCTCTGCCTCCCCAGTGATGGGATCACAGGTGTGTAACACCACACCCAGTTTTATGCAGTGTGGAAATCAAACCCAGGGGGCTTTATGCGTGGCTCACAGATATCCAAATGAGCTACATCCCCACCCCCAAAAGATCGTGCTTTAATTTTTGTCCTTTGCAAGGAGCAAGGGTTGTTTTGAGAGTTTTTTGAGACAGGTCTCATATAGCCTAGGCTGACGTCGATATACAGCCAAGGTCCATATATAATGGGGCGGGGGGGGGTGGATAACCCTGAGCTTCTGAAGCTCCTGCTGCATTCTTTCAGTGAAGGTGACGGTGAATAGGCTCTGTGGCTCTGACACAGAAAAACTCACATAAGTGTGATTTAAGAATGGAGATGTGGGGAGGCAGTGGATAGACGGAGTGCAGTAAGACGCTAGACTGGAACCTGGTGGAGGGACTGAGAAGACTGCTACCAAAAGATGTTTCTGGACAGTCACAGGAAGGAACACAGTGCACAGCACTTAGCAGATGCTCATTAAATATTTGTTGACTAAATGTTTTAGAAAAACAAGAAGATGGGAGTGTCAACAATAAACTTATTAAAGGACATTAATTGGTAAATTGGGGAACCTTTAGAAATGCAGATTTTGAGGCTGAGTTGGCTCAGTGGTTAAGAGTATTGGTTGGTGTTCCAGGGGACCTGGGATCCATTACCAGCACCAACATGGTGGCTAACAACTGTCGGAAACTCCAGTTCCAGGGGAATCTGATACCCTCTTCTGACCTCCACCACCACTGCTTGACATAGATGCACTTTCATACATGCCTGCAAAACACTCATACACATAAAGCAGAAATAATAAAAAAAAATTTTTAAAGGAAATTGAAAACTAGAGACAAAATGCTGTCATAAATTTATACTTCTGATTATGTATGGAGATGTCTAAGATTAATGAATACCACTCAGAATTAGTTATCACCACAATATATAATAAATGATAATGAAAATTTTGAGGTTTGATTTCAAATTTCTGGTTTCTGGCTAAGAACAATAATTTCATAAAGAGCTCTACTGTCCATGGCCTGCATTCATAGTTAACCTACTTTGAGAGGATTTAAAAAAAAAAAAAAAGATGGTCAATAATAAACACCATTTCCTTTTTCATGAATGCAAAACCAATTGGAACGTAGACAGAAATACTGATTACTTCACTCCTGAAACATGGAACCACAGGCTGGCAGTGTCCTGAGGACACCCTATTTGATCCCTAAAATAAACTGTAGGTCCTGGGTCATCAGCAAAGGCCAGGCGGTGTGGGCCTCCCATGAGAAGGGATGGCCATAAGATGAACAGAGGATGGACCAGGGTGAACCACCACAAGATTTAGAAAAGCAGAGGAATAGAAGATCCCAATTTCTCCATCTCCACTCCTAGAATAGGTGGAATGTGGAAGGAAAGAAGAATATCAAAGAGTGTCCTAGCAGGGTGCCCCACTCAGAAATCAACACAATTATCAGGCCTTCATCATCTGAGGGAACAGCAGGGGAAAGCTTGGACCTTGTACTGGTGACTCATTCCCAAACGGTTCTCAAGGTCAGTGATGCAAGTGTGCCCTGGGAAGCAACAAATTACCACTGGCAAAAGCCAAAATCACAGCGATTTAGAGATCTTAATTGGCTTTATTTTTCCACAAAATAGAATCAGTGTTCCCAGGGTCTGGACAGAAAAGATTGGATTTATAGACAGAGAAGGACAGAAAGCAGCAGAAACAAAGAACAACATCAACAAAAACAGATGGACCATTTCAAAGCTGCTTTCCTTATGAGCTGAGGGTAGAGAAAACAATGGAAAATAATTGGCAAGTTGGCATCTGATTGCTCATTAAATGAAGCTTGGCTTGATACATATTAATTGTTCATTCTTTAAAAAATATGACAATATTATTGGGATAAAAATATTTGCTTTGGATTTTCAGGGAAACTTGTGTATTACTGAGACACAGGAACTGCTAATAGTTGAAGAAGGCATCCTCAGAAATAGATGGAGGACATTCCTGGTTGAGAAGACTCACAATCTAGGGGGAGGAAGTGGGTAAAAGGGAAACCATAGCAAAATAATAAAATGATAAAATAAATACAAATATGTTGTCTTAGTTACTTTCTATTGACCAGAACCAACTTGGGGAGGAGAGAGTTGATTTGACTACAGCTCACACCCCATCATCAAGGGAAGCCAAGGCAAGACCTCGGCAGGAGCCTGGAGCACAGACCATGGAGGAATGCTGTTTGACAGTTTGCTCTCCTGGCCAATGCCCAGCCTACTTTATTATACAACACAGGACCACCTGCCAGGGGTGACACCACCCACAGTAAGGCCGCCCCACATCACTCAACAGTCAAGAAAATGCTCCCCAGAAAGGGCCTTAACAGTGATTATTTCTGTATTTTGGGATTATGGGTAATTAAAACTCAAAGAAAATCTGAATCCCCCTTTCCAAGTTTTCTAAAATGACATCACAAGAAAAGATTTAAAAACATGTAAAAAGCACATGTTTTTAAAAAAATATTTCATTTATTGTTTTTCTTTTATGAGTATGCTTGCATGTATGTAAGTGCACCTGTGTCCTGCAGGGCCCACAGAGGTCAGAAGAGGGCATTGGATCCCCTGGAACTGGAGTTATGGAGAGTTGTTAGCCGCCATGTGGGTGCTAAGAACTGAACCTGGATACACTGCAAAAGCAGCCAGTGCTCGTAACTACTGAACCATCTCTCTAGCCCTGTAAGTTTTTTTTAAAGAAAATATTGTAATTGCAATATACAAAGTAACAGAGGAAGAAGGCTAGAAATGTGGCTAAGTTTGAAAAGTGCTTAGCCTAGCATGCACCAAGTCCTAAGTTCCATCATCAGTACATTAAACCAGCCATAAGCCACATACCTGTGGTCCTAACACTTGGAGATGGGGGCAGGAAGATCAGGATCAGAAGTTTATGGTTGTCTTCAATTATCTAGAGAGTGTGAGGTCAGCCTGGAATACATCAGTCCTTGTCTAAAACAAAACCCAATAAAACAGCGGCTTTGTGACTATCAGAAGTCTATCTTAAAAAAACAGAAATTGCTACTAAATAAAGCTTTCTCAGCAATACATAGAAAATGAAGTACTTGTACTCACATCAAAAATTAACAAAAAATTCAGCTTTCCAAAGAAGCAGATTGAGTATAGAATGGAGTTTCAGGCTAAATACTATGTCACATAAGGCAATTGTTTTCCAAAGCATGATTTGGAAAACACACTCTGTGTGTGTGTGTGTGTGTGTGTGTGTGTGTGTGTGTGTGTACCATGTTGAATGTATGGAGACCAGAGGATAACTTTCAGGAGTTGGTATTTTCTTTCTACTGTGTGGGTCCCAAGGATCAAGTTCAGGTTCTCATGCTTGGTAGCAAGCACTTTCACCCACTGAGCTATATCGCTAGCCCCAAAATGTGATTTTTTTTTTCTTTCAACTAACAATAGCTATTCTTCGTTGAATGGGTAATGTTACCTTTTTTCCATTTCTCTAAGTCCGCACAATAGTGTGTGGAACATGTGTTGTGTACTGTTGTCCATTTGCACATAGCAAAATTTAGAGAAAAGTGATATAAATTCTCCACTGTGGCCAAAAAAAAAGATTTGGCCACGCCTGTGGACTCTGCCATCTCAGGCTGCCTCTCTCTCATTCTCTCTCTCTCTCTCTCTCTCTCTCTCTCTCTCTCTCTCTCCATCTTCCCGTATTAGTCACCAAGTCAAAGTCAGGGAATAGAATAGATGAGTCAAGAGTTCTGCTGTGTCTGGTGTAATCCCACACCACAAGGCTGGGCATGAACAAAGACAGATTGCAGGAGCCAATGGCTGCCTCCGAGGAAGCTGAAACAGGTCACCAGAGCCAAGTCGGTGGGTGACTGGCAGGGACACCAATGTCCTTGAGTCTTGAGAAGAGACATTGCACCAGAGGGGCAGGGAAGTCGCCTTGTCTAGCAGCTGGAGACACTTTTTTTTTTCTTTTTGAGACAGGGTCTCCCTGTAGAACCAGCTGGCCTGGAACTCACTTTATAGACCAGGCTGGCCATGAACTCACAGAGATCCACCTGCCTTTGCCTCCCGAGTGCTAGGATTAAAGACATGCACCACTACACCCGGTTTTTAAAATCAACCGGACTATGAAAAGTGTAATTTTCTATGATACCTACGGCTGGGGAGATGGCTCAGTGGGTAAAGTGTTTGCTGTGCAAACATGAGGAACTGAGTCCAGGTACCCAGTACCCATGCAAAAGAAGTTCAGGTACCCAGTACCCATGGAAAAGAAGTTCAGGTGGGCTGGAGAGATGGCCTAGTGGTTAAGAGCGCCAACTGCTCTTGCAGAGGACCCGGGTTCAATTCCCAGCACCCACGTGGTGGCTGAGAACCGTCTTTGACTCCAGTTCCAGGGGAATCTGACACCCTCTTCTGACCTCCTAGGCATTGCATGACACAGGTGCACAGACCTGCATGCAGACAGTACATTCATACACATAAAAGAAATTTTAAAAAATTAAAAAAAAAAAGAAGTTCAGGTACCCAGTACCCATGGAAAAGAAGTTCAGGTACCCAGTACCCATGTAAAAGTTCAGGTACCCAGTACCCATGTAAAAGAAGTTCAGGTACCCAGTACCCATGGAAAATAAGCTGGCCTTGCTGGTCTCCATCTGTACTACCAGTACTGGGCAGGAGCAGAGACAGAGTATCTTGGAATCGGGCCAGGGGGGATTCTAGCCAGCCCATGTAGCTGAAATGATGAGCTCCAAGTTCGGTACAAGACCCTTTCTCAAAAAATAAGATGGGGACCCAGTGTGGTGGCGCATGCCTTTAATCCCAGCACTCTGGAAGCAGACACAGGCAGATCTCTGTGAGTTCTAGGCCAGCCTGGTCTATATAGTGAGTTCCAGAATAGCTGGGGCTACAGGGAGAACCTGTTTCAAAAAGACCAAAAATAAATAAATAAATAATAAAATAAATAAACTTTTTAAAAAGACGGAGATGGATAGAGGAAGATACTCAAAGTTGATCTCTGTCCTCCACATCCCCCCACATAGGTGAGTACATTCAGACACACAGGCACAAACATGCATGCAACATACATACACAAATATACACACAAATATATGAATGAAAGAATAAATAACATATTTAAGAAAATATGCCAGGGGTACTAGTATACACTTTCTATACCAGGACTCAGGAGACCAAAAATTATCTAAGAGGTTCCAGAGGTGTAGCTTAGTAAAACAACGTGTGCTTCACTATCTCAAGTACTTTTAAAAAATCAAGATAATTCAGATTAAAAAATACAAATTTTTTTTTAGTTTTTTATCATTTTTTATGTGTGTGAGTATATTGCCTTCATGTGTGTAAGTGCGACCATGTTGTACAATGCAGAGGTCAGAAGAGGGCGTTGAAACCCTTGAGCTGGAGTTATAGATGGTTCTTTGACACCATGTGGATGCTAATATCTGAACCCAGGTCCTGTGCAAGAGCAGCCAGTGTTCTTAACCACTGAGCTATCTCTCCAGCCCCTTGCTTTATCTTTTTTTTAAATCTGAGGACCTAGTATCTTGGTATCTAGGAAAAGTTTGCTTCACTTGTGGTGTGAGTTATGAAGAAGTTTATGAAGCTGAAATCAAAACAACTTAGCAGATTGAAGTGAGGTGTGGTGAAGCATCAGGAGGCCACAGATAGGCAGTCAGCTCTGCTCAGGTACTAGTCAGCTTCATCACCATCCGTTGATCCCAGTGGAGCCTCAACCAGAGTTGGTCTGGGGAGTAAGGACTTGTCAAAGTAATGGCATCTGCTATGGTTGGGTCTTAAACACCTCTACAGGTCCAAATGCTAAATGCTTGGGAGGTGGTGCAGCCATTAAGAAGTAAGGTTTAGTGGAAGAAATGCCACTGAGACTGGTGTCCTCTTAAAGGGATATGGGGAGCTGGCTGCTTCTTCTGTTGCTTCTTGCTGCTGTGAAATAATGTTTCTTCTACCACATACTTCTTCTGCCTTGTCACAATCCCAAAATCAACAGAGCCAGGCAACTGTAGACTGAGATGTCTGAAACTGTGAGCCAAAATAAACATGTCCTCTTAAGTTGTCTATCTCAGGCATTTTGTCACAGTGGAGTGGCACACCATCCCTCTTTTGGCTTCTGAACAGATATAGGCAACAGGGATGAAGAAAGTAATAAGAAAAAAACTATGGCTTTGGAGCCAAGGGGACTTGAACTTGGCTACTATACTTGCTTTTCCTGGTTAAGTAACTTTCTTAGAATGTTTCCTTCTGTAAAATGGAGATTGTTAAAATGTATTTCATATGACTGATAGGAAGCTTACTATTATATGAATGTGAATAGATGTATATATAGAAACATATTTGCATATCTACATATTCACACACATACATATTCACACACATACAAAGTTTGGCCTGTTGGCACTAAATAAGTAGCAGTTTCTACTACTGTTGGCAAAATGTTTAGTTGTTTATTTAGGATTGTTAAAACAGGGTCTGGTTATGTAACCCAGGCTGACCATGAACTTCTAATCCTCCTGTCTCAGTTCCCTGACTGCTGCAATAATAGGTATGTACTACCACACCCAGATGTAATTTTTTCACTAATAACTATCCAAGCATGAATTTCTTTTTTTCTTTTCATTTATTTATTTTTTTTATTTTTATTGAATTGTATGTATTTCAACATAACTTCTCAATCAGTATTAGTCACCTTTATACCCCCTTCTCCATTGGCACCCTCTCACAGTGCCCCCAGCATGAATTTTATGGAAAGCTCTCTTAATAAAAAAAAAAAAAAGAGAGAGAGAGAAAGAAAATTCTACACAGTTTTAAATTACTTATATTTGCCCCATGAAATTAAATTAAAGGGCTACTGCAATCCATGCTTGGTCATGTGTCATTGATTTTTCTAATCTATATTGGGCAGTGTTTGTGTATTACATGCTGCAAGAGTCAAAGGGTGCTATGATCACACCTTTAAAGGCTTATTCCCCCCCACCCAAAACTCCGAGAGACCCCTGAGGACCAGACCCTCAACTGACCTGGAGAAAACAAAAATCTTGGTTAATCTGGGCTAATTGCATGGCCTTAAGCACCCAAAAGGAAAGTATAACCAGAAATAAATAATCAGTAAGGCCTGAGAAATTGTACTTCAGATATAAAACTTGAGTTCTTAGGAAAAAAATAAAAAATAAAACACACAAAAAAAGATACATTAAATAAATCAACTTGTTATGTAACATAGGAATGTTAAGTAATATTTCTTTTTACCTGCATACAGCTCTACTGTTAAAATGTGAATCCCTAAACATGTTTTGGAACTAACCTATAGTTTATTTTCAGACACCATCATTTTGGTATATGTGTGGCATGTATATATACATATTTTGTAGCAATACAAATTGGAGGAAACAACAGAGGTATAATTTCTATGGAATAATTCAATAATGTCTTTGGGGGCCCAGGTCCTTCATGGAATGTTAGTAACTTTATCTCTTGGTCATGACATGGCTGCAAAAGCTCCAAACACTATGTCTCTCACAGCACTGTGCAGAGCAGAAAATAAAACAACTCGAATGCCAAGTCCATTATTAAAAGATGGAGTTGTGCATAAACTGAAACCAAATAAAGTCCCAGGCCAAACTATCTCCTATCCCCTCCTCAGCTGTATATTATTCTGTTCCAGCCATGGCTGGTCTTGGGAAGGTTAACTGAACAAAGATTCTATGGGGAAGTTATCATCCACACTAGGATGGGACTTTTCCACAATGTAGGTGTTTGGGGATCACTCAGGCTCTTATAAGTAACCCCCATGCACTCGTAAGCCTGCTATACTCATTGGTTCACAGGGGTGAGTTGGGCAGAATCATTCCTTTGGTCTCCCCTTCGTACTCTAGCTAAGGTAAATAGACATTTATTCAGGTTTCCCAGGAAAAGATAGAGCAATAGAGACGTGAAAAATTCTAAACAGTTGGAGTGGTGTAGAAAGTCTACATGTGGGTTTTTTTGTGTTTTTGAGACAGGGTTTCCCTGCAGCCCAACTGGCCTGGAACTCACTATGTAGATCAGGCTGGCCTTGAACTCAGAGAGATCTGCCTGCCTCTGGCTCCTATATCCTGAGATTAAAGGCGTGCACCACCAAACCCAGCAGAAAACCTGTAATTCTAACACTTGGGAGATGGAGGCAAGCGAATCAGATGTTCAAAGTCATCTTCAGTTACTTAGGGAGTTTGATCCCAGTCTAAGCTACCTGTCTCAAGTAAATAGATGATAGATAGATAGATAGATAGATAGATAGATAGATAGATAGATAGATAGATAATAGATAGATAGATGATAGATGATAGATAGATAGATAGATAGATGATAGATGATAGATAGATAGATAGATAGATAGATGATAGATAGATAGCTAGATGATAGATAGATGATAGATAGATAGATACACACACACATACAACAAAGACAACTCCACCCAGATTACCCTTCTAACTTACCTTGACATTCCTGAACTTCACTTCAGAACAAACCTACCTGCCCTTCTATCTCTCCTCTATGCAGCTTTCAAACATGGCCCTGTGATCCTGCCTCTGACTGTGTCATTTGACTGTAGGCTGGAATTAGTCATTTGCTTTTGATAAATAGAAATTAGTCATTTCCTTTTAAGAGGCAAAAGTTATGTGATGCAACTTCCAAGGTCAGTTCACACAAGATTATGGCTTCTTCCAGGCTCAACTGTATTATCTATCACACTTTGATGAAGCAGCATGCCATACTGGCAGAGTCCGGTGCGGCAAGCAGCTGGGGATGGTCTTGAGCCAAGACTTGTGTGGAAATAAGTCCTTCCAACAAGTGAGCTCGGAAGGGTCTCCCACCCCCACTGAGCTTTGAGAGGAAACAGCTTCCCTCGCTACACCTTGACTGCAGCCTGAGAGACAGTAAAAGAGAATGTGCAGTCCAGCCCACCTGGTTCTTGACCCATGAGTCCTGTGAGATAAGAAACACTATCTCAAGACTATACTTTTAGGGATCATTTGTTACTAGAGAAGTTTCTCTGTGTGAAGTACCAGAAACCATGAGGAAGCATCCTCTCCTGAGCGGGAAGCCAGCTCCTGGTTCTTCTCTCCTTCGGGAGCAGAGAGGGAGAGAATGCAGTCTGATGGTTTAAAAAAAAAGAAATGCTATCTCAACACATTGCATTTTGAGGTAGTTGTACTGGTTAGATTTGTATACTAATAGATTTGTATACTAACTTGACCTGGTTAATAGATACCAAATAGCATGTAAAATAGAATTTCCCAGGGCATCTGAGAACGTTTCCTGAAGAGATTAGCATTAGAATCACAAACTGAAGAAGATCATCCACCTTCACTTCTGTGAGCAAGCACCATCCAATCTACTGTACTTTCCAATATAGCAGAAAGGCAGGATTAAGGGTGACCCCCTATATTCTGCTCTCACACATGGACTCCCCAATTCTGGGGCCCCCAGATTCAGACTGCAATGACACCAGCCCCTTTGCTGGCACTGTAGCTTGTGACAGTCTCTGTGACAGTTCTCTTTGAGGACTGATGTCCTTCATAAACCTCCATATAGATGCATACATATAACATCATATATAGTATATCATATGGAATACACATAATATATAAATCTCATATTTATGTATAACTAGCATTATGTAGACATGAAAATAAATATTGCATTCTTTAAAAAATACATTTAATTATAAATGGGGGATGCATGTGTCATGTCACTAAGGGTCCTGAGGCTGGTGAACAGAGAGGGCAGGAACCTCTTCCCAGGTGGATCAAGTTAACAACCAAGATTAGCTAATCACAGGGTCCCTAGGACTGAATTCAGGATGTCAGGTTTGGTGACAGGTGCTCGCCAAACTATTTTTCTTTCTTTTTTGAGACAGGGTCTAAGGTAACCCAGGTTGGCCTCTAATTTGCTCTGTGGCTGAGTATAATCTTGAACTTCCAGTCCTCCTGGCTCCACTTCCCAAGGGCTGGGAATACAGGCTTGTTCCAGCATGCCTGGTTTACGAGGACTGGAGATGGAACCCAGGGCTTCGTGCAGGCTGCCAAGCACTCTACCAACTGAGCTGCATCTCTAGGAGGAAAAAATCTAGCTGTGTGATGTCACAAACAATTAATCCCAATTAAGGCAGGAGAATTGAAAGTTCAAGGCCAGCCTGGGCTACATAGTGAGACTCTATCATAATGTGTCAGAAAGGGATAGGGAGTAGGGGTTAAAGATTCTGATGATGGGCTGGAGAGATGGCCTAGCAGTTAAGAGCGCCAACCGCTCCTGCAGAGGACCCAGATTCGATCCCCAGCACCCACATGGCAGCTAAGAACCGTCTTTAACTCCAGTTCCAGGGGACTCCGACACCCTCTTCTGACTTCCACAGCATTGCACGACACAGGTGCACAGACCTACATGCAGACAATACATTCATACACATACAAAAAAATAAATAAAAATTTTAAAAAAAAGATTCTGATGATGCAGGTTTACCAAATAAGAACTAATAATAATTAGTACTGCTGTGCATTGATTATGTGCTAGGTATTGATTAAAGCACTGAACATGTATCAATTTGTTATAGCGCCCTTATGAGATGGGTATTGTTACTCTCTGCATATTCTAAATGAGGGACTTGCAGCACTAACAGATTAGGGAACTTGTCTAAGGTTGCATAGTGAGTAACAGGATTTGAATCCTATCTGGCTCTCTAGTTATCTTAGTTTTGTTGTTGTCATTATTGTTTGTTTGTTTTGTTTTGACATGTGATTTTGCTGTGTTACCCAGGCTGGCCTCAATCTTCTGGACTCAAATTATCCATCCACCTCAGTCTCAAGAGTGGTTGGGGCTATAGGCATGAACCATTGATCTAGGTTTATCACTGTTATTTATGGATTCCTGTCAAGTGGGAAAAAAGAGGAAAGAAATCTAGGTGAGGCAGACAAACAAGGTAGATAGTTTAGCCTGGGACCTTTTTAGTTTTGAGTTATACACACCCTTATTGTAATCAAATACTTGGCATCTAGTTCCTTTACCTGCAAGTACTGTGTACACACACCCTCTTTCAAACAATGAACCTAGCAATCTCGGGATCTGGCTACATGTACTCCCATCTCTGAACAGTAGTATAAATTTCCCCACCCCCAGTAACAAGCAAATTTTTCAATTTCTACTCCGTTTCTTTTCAAAGTTATTCCCAATGTATCAGGGTCTGAAGAACAAAAGGATTGACTTGTCCTGAACTGTTTTTATTTTATTAGTAGATTTTGTTTCACAATTTCATACACATACGCCATATTCCAGTCCCTCCCTCACTCCTACCCCCCTCCCATCTATCAGCCTCTTCTCCTTCCTACAAATCTCTTTCCCCTGTTCACTAGTTTTGGTTTTGTTTAGCATCCCACAGATTTTGTCCCATCTATATGACCCTGAGTTTGAAACCAACCAGGAGAGCCTGGTGGGCTTACCAGTGGTTATATAACTGGATACTATGTCTCCCCTCTCCCAGAATCTGTTAGTTGCCAACAGATTAGCAGTAAGTGGCAGGGTCCTATGAGTCCTTTCCCCTCCCCTGGCTGACTGTTAGGAGAACCCAACTTCTGTCCTGGGTGCTGTGAATTTGTGATTACCATGGCTTAGAAAATGGTATTCCGGGGAAGGGGAGATGGCTCAGCATTTAAGAGCAAGGACTGCTCTTGCAGAGGATCCAGGTTCGATTCCCAGCACCCACATGGTGGCTAAAAACAGTCTTTAACTCCAGTTCCAGGGGAGTCTGACACCCTCCACAGCATTGCATGTCACGGGTGCACCTACCTACATGCAGGCAGTACACTCATACACATAAGAAGTAAAAAAAAAAAAAAAAAAAAAAAGCAAGAAATGAAAGAAAGAAAGAAAGAAAGGAAAAGAAAAAGAAAATGGAATTCCACAGATCTCTCCCGATCCTCTAGCCTTAAGAGGTGGAAGTGATATCTTGTCTACATTAGCTCTTAACTATCTTTTATTCTAAACATCTTGAGCAGCCATGGATAATTGCATTTACCTCTGTTTACTGCAAGGAAACATTTCTCTGTTTAAGGCCAATAATAGCCTTTGCCTGTGGTTATAAATATACATATTTAGGAAGTAGTTTAATATATCAGTACAGCTAAGCAGCCATCTTGGGTTTTCTCCAGGGCCTATGGCTTCTTGAGTTATGGGTTAGACCAGGTTTAGAATAGTAGGAATATATTCAGTCTTGTAGAGCACCCCCAACTTGGTAGTGGTTGGTTACCCCCATAATAGTCATGCCACAATTGCACCGATGAGCATATCCTGGCAGGTTAATATTTTAGGTCATAGAGTTCACAGCTGGATTATACTGTCTTTGCCTGAACCTCCCACACCAGCCTGGCTCCTGAAATCTTTTCTCTTCTGTAGAATGTTAAGAGTCCATCATGGCAGAGAGGCATGGCAATAAGTGACGGGCCTAGAGGGATAAACCAAAAGCTGAGAGCTCACATCTCCAATACATACAGGAAGCAGAGAGAGGGGAACTGGAAGTGGGACCATGCTATGAACTCTCAAAGTCTGCACCCAGTAGCGTACTTCCTCCAGCAAGGACATGCCCCCTGACCTCTGCAAACAGCACCACCAACTTGGGATCAAGTGTTTAAATACTTGGGGCCTATGAAGGACGTTTCTCATTCAAATCACCACAATGGGTCTAAATCTTGGGGATAGTTCAACACTAGGTCCATTTAGCAGAATAATAGCACTGGGTTCTCCCCGAGGGCCCATGTTCTAGCCAGTCACAGGGTTTGGGCTCAATTAATGATACCAGGCATACGTTCCGTCCACTTAGGAAATGATTGGTTACTGCTATAACATTCATGACATGGTTGCAACGATGGACATATCTTTCCAAGCCATCATTATTGTAGCATGTAGCATTTATAGCTGGGTAAGACTGGTGATTATTTTTTCTCTCCTCATACCATGAGTACCAAGAGCAATGGCAATATCCTGAAATGTTTGTGGTGGTCTATGGGACCCCACTGACTAACAATACAAAAGCAGTAACCCATACCCAACACTGGGCTTTTTATTTCATAAGCTATGGTGTCTGGGAGAGCCACTGTCTCCCCATTACAGGGTAACTCCATTTAAGCCCCCCTTTTATTTGAGTACCATGTTCACATGTTCACATGTGCCTTTTCGAACTCCCTCCTCTACCCTGTCCTCCCAATCCCCATCACATTTAACCCTTCCTGTTCCATTATTCTCCTTTCCCTCTTTTTTTTTTTTGTTGGTATTTTTGAAACAGGGTCTCCCTGTAGCCCCAGGTGTCCTGGAACTCACTTTGTAGACCAGTCTGGCCTTGAACTCACAGAGATCCACCTACCTCTGCCTCCCGAGTGCTTGGATTGAAGGCGTGAGCCACCATGCCCGGCTCCCCCTTCCCTCTTGACACCACTTGCTTTCTATTTCCTCTTTCCTTGAAGTGTCTCTCACACCCCGTGGCCCCTTAGTAGTTTCCTCACTTCTGTGGGTATTCTCACGCCTATGCATAAGTGAGTGCGCATAGGATGAAAGTCAGATATATTATAGAAAGGGGAACACCCAGTAGAAAAAGTCAATATGACTTAGTCTAGCAATCACCTAAATTACCCCTGTTTATTAACATGCCCCTCTTCTTGAACCCCATGAAAAGAAGCCCCAAACATTAATCAGGGCCCTTGCATGCATTCATCTGCTCACTGTTAGTCTTGGTGTATCCCTGTTTGGTCTGTAATATTGCTTCATTCCAAATAAAGTTATCTCCATACTATTGCAAATCTGTAGCTGTCATTAATTTCAGAGACCAGGAGCCTGGAAACACCTGGCTCAGATCCCAATCACCAGTAACTTAGGGAACTGTCCCTTTGAACCTTGATCACAGATCCAAGAGACATTCTGTACCAATCTCTGAAGCTGAGGGCTGGCCATATGCTGTATCTGTTGTGGCTCCTGGCCTTGGGGGAAAATTATTAAGTTTATTATGCTTTCTTAGAAAGTGATAAAATAAACACAACCTAAAACTTACCATTTTAGCCATTTTAAGTGCTTATTTCAGTGGCATTAAGAACACCTCCAGTGAAGATTTGTGATTAGCTCAATAGGTAGAATGCCTGACTAACATGTGTGAAGCCCTGGGGTCAATTTGCAACACTGCATAAAACTGGCCTATAATTCAAGAACTTGGAAGGTAGAGGCCAGAGGATCAAAAGTTGAAGTTCATCCTCAGCTACATGACAAGGTTGAGGCCAGCCTGGGGTATACGAGACCCCATCTTCTTCCCCGCCCCCACCCCCAAACAAAAAGGAAAAGACTAGGAAGATGGTTCAGCCAGTAAACTGAGTTTGAGGACCTGCGTTCAGATTCCCAGCAGGGAAGAAGACAGGTGTCGTTGTAGAAGACAGGTGTCGTTGTACACAGCTGTAACCTTAGGTGGGCATGGGGGTGGGGTGGAGGGGGGCAGGGCACAGATTGATGGATGCCCAGAGGTTGCTGGACGGCCAATCCAACGAACTGGTGAGCGCTGGATTCAGTCAGACCCTGCCTCAGAAAAGAAGGTGAAGAATGGTAGAGGAAGACACCTGGCACTGATCTCTGACTTACATGGACAGACAGACAGACAGACAGACAGACACACACACACACACACACACACATGCACCTACAGGCACACATGCACAAACACACACATATATTTTGTGATGGTTGGCTTTAATGACAACTTGCCACAAATTAGAATCCCCTGGGTAGGGAGCCTCAGCTGAAGACTTTATTAATCCATACGGGAAGACCTAACCCAAATGTGGGCGGCACCTCTGGTAGCAGCCCTGATTTTTAAAAGCGGCATGGCAGGAAGAGGTCTATTTGCCTTTCTCTGACCTCCCGTCTCCCTGCTAAGTGGATTTGCCCTGTTGCTGCTGATTCCTTTGCTGACATGGACACTAATTTTGGGGGGGGGGCATTTTGAAACAGGATCTCCCTTCAGCTCCAGCTGGCCTAGAACTCAATATGTAGACCAGGCTGGCTGTAAATTCACAGAGATCAGCCTGCCTCTCCTCCTAAGTGCTGAGATCAAAGGTGTGCATCACCGTACCTGGCTCCAGGTTTTTATATGCTGACTGAATGAAGACTGGCAGCGCTTCAGAAAACCTCAGGGTTTTAGGCACCAGATTGGGACTCTGAGCACCCAGCCCTGTGGACTGAGCAACTGTCAGGGTCTCATCCTCTCCTGTGTGAGACAGCCACTGTGAGACTACTACTCCGGCTGTGGAAGTGCCCACCCAACTTCAAAGACCAAGCTACTAATGTGTTCTTGATCCTAGCCAGTCTTTTTGGAGTGAGATGATATCTTAAAGTGGTTTCGATTTGCATTTCCTTAATGATTAATGATGTTGAACACTTCTTTTTTAAATTTTTTTAAATTTTATTTATTTCTATANATATATATAATGTTCATTTTGTCAAAGACCTATCCATGGTGTTTTGGGGAGGGGTCTGTGGAAATGTTTAGAGTTTTGGGCTGGAAAAGCTACTAAATGAGATCTGTTGTGGAACTTGGAAGATAATGCTGAAAAATGTGTGTATAATGGAGGCCTGGCTTGTGGAGTTTCAGAGGGAAGCAATGACTCTATCAGAGTCATTGATAGAGTCCCCCACATGGTTCTGGTTTTAAATTTTTTTTGTTAATTTTATTTATTTCTGTATGTGTATGAATGCACTGTCTGCATGCAAGTTTGTGCACCCGTGTCGTACAATGCCGCGGAGGTCAGAAGAGGGTCTCGGATTCCCCTGGAACTGGAGTTCTCCCGGAATTGGAGTTTCAGATGGCTCTCAGCCGCCATGTGGGTGCTGGGGATTGAACCTGGGTCCTCTGCAAGAGCGTCAGTGCTCCTAACCGCTAGGCCATCTCTCCAGCCCATGGCTCTGGTTTTAAAGGCATGAAGTGTTCATGGAGAGAATCTGAGGCTTGGCAACCTGTGAGCCCAGGAGAGGCCATTGGTGAAGGTGCAGCCACTGTTGCAAAAAATACTCCAGGATATAGTAGAGAGATCAGGACTGTGGGATGACCACCAAGAACATGGTAGGTGTGGCATGGCACTGTCCTGAGCCTACAAGACAAGCTTCAAGTCCTGTGGATGACAGAGCCAGAGAAGTGGAGCATCCCAAGCACTTTGGAGCCCAGAAGATTGTAGAGTGAATCCCATCCCAGATAGCTACAGGCCTGAACTTTGTTTTCATTTAAGTGTGCTCTAGTTTTTCCCTCTTGAAATAAGACAGTATGTACTTGTTTTGGATTTTATAAGAGCTCACAGTTAAGAGATATTTAAAAAGATTTTGCACTTAAAAGACTAAATATTTCAAAGACTGTGAGACTGTTAAAGTTGCACTATGGCTTATATTGCAATACTAATATTAACATAAAATCTTCAGGACAAGAAATGTAAATTGTGCTGGATCACTTCAGTTGTCAATTTGACATTCCTGGGAAGACAGAAACTCAACAGGGAATTTATTCTATGAGACTGCCCCGTGACCATGTCTGTGAGGGGTTCTCTTGATTGCTCAGTGATGTGACCATGTCTGTGAGGGGTTCTCTTGGTTGCTCAGTGATGTGGAAAAGCCCCCCTCATTGTGAGAAGGACCCCCTGGGCCAGTGGTACTTGGTGTTATAAGAAATCAAGGTTGGACCTGGAGTGATGGCTCAGCATTTAGGAATACCAGCTGCTCTTGCAGAGTATCTGGGTTCAGTTCCCAGCACCCACATGGCAGCTAACAACTATCCATCTCTTCAGTTCAAGGGGATCCAATGCCCTCTTCTGTCCTCTGTGGGCATTGCACAACAAAGGTGTATTTAGATACATGGAGGCAATATGCTATTACACATAGAAATAAAAATAAATAAAGTATTTTTAATAAGGAAGCAGGCTGAGCAAAGCCCAGAAGAGCAAGCCAGTAAATAGCGTTCCTCCATGGTCTGTGCTTCAGATGCTGCCACCAGGTTCCTGACCTGAGTTCCTGCCTGACTTCTGTTAAGAATGAACAGTGACTAGGGTGTGTAAGCCAAATAAACCCTTCTTCCTCAGGTTGGTTTTGATCAACGTTTTTATCACAGCAATACAGAATCCAAAGTAAGATGCACTATGTGCACACACACACACACACACACACACACACACACACACAAAATACAAAGCAGACATTTCCAATATTGTGCAATCCTCACCACTGTCCATCTCATACCCTGATGTGTTCAAATACAAAGAAAACTCGTCTAGTCCTCAAAATGCTGCCTGTAATCTCCCAGCTGTCAGCCCATGTTTAGAGATTGCTATTGAACACAACTACCCTGAGGGAAGCTATAAATTTACTCCCTAGATAATAGGAATGGCTTTTGCTGTTCTCTTTGGCTACTCAGCATCAATGCCCTTCTGTTTGTATAATCCCCAACCTGGGGGTCAGGGGCTGGTGAGATGCATGGACTACATACTTGCTTGACTCCAACTTCATTTGCATCTAAGACACATGCACTCCCCAAACTCTCTACCAACTGAATTTTTCCATATACAGATTTGATTTAGGATCTGGGGCTGTAAGGAGATCGCACCTGGCTGAAATCCAACCTAGTGTGTGTAGCACTATGACTTCCATTTTCTGTCATGTGGATATAGCAGTTCTCACCATGAGCTCCGGGGCCTAGGGACAGTGTCCAAGGACCACAGTGTCTGTTCCTAAAAAGAGCAGTAAGGTCATCTTTGCAAGCCCAGCTTGGTGGCAGAATTTTAGATATTTTTTCCTATAGATGTGACTTCTGATGTGTTATCTTCCCTTCTGAACATGCTGTAAAACACTCAAAGACTTTTAATAGAGCTGAGTCTGATAATAAATGCCTTTCATCCCAGCCCTTGGAAGGATGAAGCAGGAGGATCACTTGAATCTGGGAGTTGAGATCAACCCAGGCAACATAGTCACACCACACCTCGCCTCTGTTCTTCTCCTTCATGGAAGAGCATGTTTGATAGTTTTATCGTCATTACCACTGTTATTGTTTCAGTTAGTCAATGTCAGATTCTCATAACTGAATTGACTATTCCTCTTTCCTTCCATTACAGGTGAGGGGGGATGCTTCTTTACCACCCATAAGAACAGCCTGCAAACTTCATATACGAAGTGGTGAACTTCATTTCCATGATACTATTTCATGGCTTCACAGATAAAAATCCTTCCAATTTTCCTGGTTTGCACAAGCTACATCAGAATGTACATACTAATACAAGGATTTGGTGCTAGGACCCAAAAATTAGGGAGGACATACACCATTTGTTTCTCTGAGTTTGTGTTACTTCACTTAGCATAAGTTTCTAGTTCTGTCCATTTACCTGTGAATTTCATTTCATCTTTATTTACCACTGAGTAGAATTCCATTGTGTAAATGTTCCACATTTTCATTATCCACTTGTCAGTTGAGGGACATTTAGGTTGCTTCAATCATGGAGCTATTGTGAAAAGAGAAGCAACAAACATGGATGTACAAACATAGCAGGATGAGTCCTCTGGGTATATGCCAAGGAGTGGTGGTGGGGTATGCGGAAGGATACTTAGAATCAGTACAAATGTTGGCCCTTTGTCCTTAGCCAGGGTTAATGCTCTGGTGAGTGCTATAAACTCTGACTTTTGTGAATTAGTACCTGGTAGGAGAGGCCTTGATTCTATCATGGTAGGGGGAGATACTACTGCCTTTTGGGACCCTGTTGGGGTCCCAAAAAACCTGCCTTTTGGGACCCTGTTGGGGTGAGGGTGGAGCTCCCATCCACGAATCAGGTCAGGTCGGGGTCCAACAGAGGTTCAAGGGAGATTAGGGGGTGTTCTAGTTTGTCTTCCATTGCTGTGACAAAACACTCTGACCGACACCAATTTGGGGAGGGAAGGGTTTATTCAGCTCACATCTCCTGGGTCACAGTTCATCACTCAGGGAGCCCAAGGCAGGAACTCAGGACAGGAACCTGGAGGCAGGAGCTGAA
Organism: Rhizomys pruinosus; assembly: GCA_009823505.1. NCBI lineage: Eukaryota > Metazoa > Chordata > Mammalia > Rodentia > Spalacidae > Rhizomys > Rhizomys pruinosus. Next base: position 76,222 of record VZQC01001019.1, read on the forward strand.
GCACAGGCCATGGAGGAATGCTGTTCACTGGCTTGCTCCCCGGGCTCATGCCCAGCCTGCCTTCTTATAGGGTACACAACAACCTGCCCAGGGTGGCACCACTCATTGTAGGCTGGGTCCCCCCATATTGCTCGACCATCAAGACAGTACTCCACAGACGTGGCCACAGGCCAATCCAATGGAGCCAATTCCCCAATAGAGGCTCCCTCAACCCAGGTGTGTCAAGTTGACACTAAAGCTATACAGCACAGGGGGTCTCGGTAGGAGAGTTCTTAGAGTATCTCTAAGCATGAGTGAGTGGGCTGGGTGGGCAATGGAAGGAGGGTAGCCAGTTTGAGGGGAGGGCAGGAGCCAAGAGTGAATGAGGGATTCTCAAGAAAGGTGGTGTGAAAGAGCTGAAGTTTGGAGGGAGCAAGTATAGAGAGCGAGGAATGTAGGAGGAGATCCTTAATGCAAAGGGAGGCAAGAACAGAAATGTCCTGTCCTAAGGTAAGCTTGAGGGCTTCCTGGGATAGAAGGACTAATGCTGCCAGAGCTCTACAGGAGCAATGGTAAGGCCCTTCATCTGCCCCAGGATGCCTAAGGCCAAACTCTGTGGTATATAAAATGAAGGTTTGGTTAAGATCAGGGAGTACATGGGCAATAGCCTCAAGGAGGACCCTCTGCATCTTCTGGAAAACCAACATGACAGGTCCCTGTGGGTCTATGGGGTCTGAGCTTGGGCCCTGGGATGCCTCATAGAAGGGCTTGGCCAATAAGGCAAAATTAAGGAACCAGATACATAAGTTCCCAGCATCTCCCAAAAAGAACAAGACCTCTCTTTTGGTGGTAGGAGGTCTTAGGGACCTGCGGTGTTGTTTTTGATCTATAGTGAGATGGCAAGAGGTGGGGATGAGGAGAAAACTTCTTTATGAAAGAGAGAGAGAGAGAGAGAGAGAGAGAGAGAGAGAGAGAGAGACTGACTCTGTATCCCTTTTTACCCAAGAAATTGAGGAGAGTGCTAGTGAGTAGCTGCAATAGCTGCAGAGAAGGGGAGCAGAGGAGAAGGTCATCTACAGCCCAGAGCAGATGGGCAGAAATCAAGGTGGCCAGTTCTCTAGCCAGGGCCTGGCCAAAGAAGTGTGGGCTATCTGGAAAGCCTTGTGGGAGGATGCTCCAAATGAGTTGGGAAGCAATGCCAGTGTCAGGATCCTCTCACTTAAAGCAAAGAGATTATACAAATCAGGGTGTAGAGGGATGGAGAAGATCCCATCCTTAAGATCTAGGACAGTGAAGTGGGTGATGGAGGAAGGAATTTGAGAGAGGAGACTGAGGGGTTAGTGACTACTGGGTGTATAGGTACAATAGCAGAACTAATTAGGCAGAGTTCCTGGACCAGACAAGAAGATCTGTCAGGTTTCAGAACTGGGAGAACAGGAGTGTTGTAGGGAGAATGGGTGAGTTTGTTCTGTGAGTCCTGACCAACTGGGCCCTTACTAGTCACCAGGCACAGCCCAGTTTGGGAAGTGTGATAGGTGGGGGCTGGATTCTGGCAGTCTCAGGCAGCCTGCAAGGTCTGGGTCCCTACTACAGGGAAGAGAAAAAGCCTAGCCCTTCATCAGTGGGAGGGGCTTCAGATGGTTCCAATGTAGGGAGATAGGCATGGTGTGATTTGGAGAGATCACCACCAGGGGGGTACTAAGAGGGTAGTCCAGAGATCTGAGGCACTAAGAGAAAAAGTGGGCTTCTCCCCAAGGAAAGAAGGGGAACCAGAGTTTTTATTTTTACTCTAAAAAGGAAGACCGCTGGACCTATGCTGTGTGACTCTATTCCTGGAGTGATGTGAGCTAACTGCAAGGTCATAGCCCACCTAAATTAGGGATCCCAGGAAGCCAACCAAAGCAGAAGTTCTGAGAAATTATTAACACGGACTGCATGCATTCCTGCAATCTGAGGAAAGGTTGCCGCAACATCCTGCAATCACGCTCAGAACACAGGCCTCGGTTTCTCTTGAGATGCTTCTACTGATACTGGACACAGATCCCAGTTTCTCTCAGGATGCTCCTTCCCATACTAGACACAGACTCACCTATGCCCATTCCCCCATCTCCTCGCACCCCACTTCCTTGTGTGCTTGGGTATAAAAACTGCTCTCACCGGGCATGGTGGCACACGCCTTTAATCCTAGCACTGGGGAGGTAAAGGCAGGCAGGTCTTTGTGAGTACAAGGCCAACCTCGTCTACAAAGTGAGTTCCAGAACAGCTGGGGCTACAGGGAGACCCTGTCTTGCTTGAAAAGACCAAAAACAACAACAACAACAAAAACTGCTATCTTGGGACATTCTAGTGTTGGTCATCCTAATTCCAACACAGGCAGGCCAGCTGCCATGCCTGAAATAAATCCAATTTCCTTTTCATCAGAGTCCTGACATTTTCTCCTTTCATCGTGCCAGGTCTCCACTCAACATGAACCTAACACAAAGATCTACTTACCTCAGAAGAATCAAAAACAAATAAACAAAAAAATAGTAAAGATAGTGCCAAAGTCCACCTTGATGAACCAATGAGTTTTATTTGGATTGCCCACAGACACAAAATTGAAGAGTTACTTCCAGGAGCAGATAATGACTCAAAGCCAGCTGCATCACCAAATGCCCACCCAACATGGGTGACAGCTCAGGAAGTCTAGAAGGCTGTAGCTCAATGAACCACTTGTAAACGGCTGAACAGATCAAAGAGTGTCTCTTCCAGGCAGCTTAGCTGATTGTATTTTCTTCCAGGCTCATCTGAGTGTGTCTCTGAGCACATTTACACTGCTTATTTAAGTTTGGGGAGGAAGGGACCTAGTTCATCTGTTTGGTTTTAGGGACTTCCGAAGCTTTTTAGTTCTTTCCTTCCTGAGTTCAATGAGCTTCCCTTCAGAATGAAATGTTTTGGCTCCTTTTAGAAATCCAAAGTCTTAAAGAACTTCTACAGAATGGAATATTCACTTCCATTTAGAACATCCTGTGTCTTAAGAAGCTTCCCTTCAAGATGGAATGCCTTATCTCAGAAGGAAACTGCTACATAATACCTTGAAAATAAAACTCTGCCTTTTTGCTTTGTAAATCCCCAATCTCCTTGTGAGAGGCATAGGGGCAGTGAGAGGTTAGACAGGTTCAATACTGAAAGAGGAAGTTCCTCAGTGGCCAGGAACAGGCAAGTCCTAGTTCACAGACCCAGTTTGTGCTTTACATTGACCTATTCAGTGAAACTGCATTTTTTTTGTCTTAAATGATGGGTCACATTGAGCACCCCAGGATGTGATGAATGTGTAGACTGAAAATATCATTATACTAAAATGTGACAACTACAGAAAAACACTGCTTTTTAAGCTCATTCTAGCAAAAACTTATTCTTAGCTGCAAAAGCAAGTTTTAGCAACCCTGCCCTCATCATCTTCTCCCAGAAGTGTCTGGCCACTGCTTGCTCTGGCTTAGCTATAAAATAAAAGACTATTATGGCTAATCAAGCTAACCTTGCTTTTCTTAGCACCTGTCTGCAAAACAATTTCAAGGACACCCTGCAGCTGTGTAGCTGTGAGTTTACTTTGTAGTTTTAGCATTTAAAAAGGCTCTGCCTCATATGACAGTGTGATCCAAAAACCTGAAACTGTTTGCCAGTAGCATCACTAAATTAAATCAGCTTTTTTTTTTTTACATTTTAAATTGTGTCTGGTGGTCTTTTCTCAGTGGTCTGAGATTTGTAACAATAATAGTTGGATAAATGTTTCTATTGTCCAGTGGCATTCATCCTCAAATATTATATGGGCTGTGGTCTTTATTTAGCATCATCAGATGCTCTTGACTGAACTTCATGAATATGAAGCAATCACTTACTGAATTCATGAGGAAATATGCATGTGGAATGATCACATGGACCTTGATACAGGGCATCTAAAGACCTGTGGCACCTAGAGGTGATTATGGAATGGTCTCTGATTATAAGGCAAAGATTCCTGTATATGATGTAAGGTCAGGGCCTATAATCTGAAGATCCTGTTACAGACTTTGAGACTACTGGGAAAGACCACCAGACACACTTTGAATTTAAATCAAGCAGAAAAAAATTTTAATATTTTTTATCTTATTTTATTTTTTAACAATAAGTAATAAGTAGTGAATACAAGCATCCTTCATGTAAAACCAATTTGCAAGCAGCTATGCCCAGACCCACACAGCCCAAGTCTCCCACCATCCAGCTGGAGGGGCTTGTATGTACAATCATGTTGGTCAAATAAGAGTCCAGTCTATATTGCTGTAGTTTCACCATTCACCCCAATCTTACATTCTACCACACCCCCTCTTCTACAGATTGTTCCCTAGGCTTAGAAAAGGAGCACAGGTGGGTGAGAAGCAAAACAGTCTACTTTCTCTGGAGATGTAATTTTGGACTCTGATCAGTTCAGGCTGTTTCCTTTCATGGGTTGACAGTTTATCCAGGAACAACCTTTTAATCCTACTAATGAAGCACAAGCAATTAGATATACATGCATTTAAACAGTATTAATTATTATGGTAGGTTACATTGGTATAGACACAGATGTTTGGGTGGTATGCTAATCCATGAACTATATTTTTTGTATAAAAGATGACACGGTCTTATTGTGGCTTATAATATCTCCTACCCACTAGAGGATGTAAGATTGTGGCATCAGCCGTGAATTATTCTTCCAAGGAGAGAGCTACTAGTCAATTATTTTTGGAATATACAGGCATATGGTTGTCACTGTTGCGCAGTATTTCCAGGCAGGTAAGGTGTAGCTGATGCTGAAGGAGGAGTCTTGCTTGACTCAAGGAGACCTATATTTGCTTTATTGGTTTAGTGGCCTTTGGTAACACTCTCTAGTATTCCAGAGACCAACTGTACAGTTGCAAGTGTGGTCTCAGTACATCTTTCCCATGCTTACACCAGGTCTTTGACAGAAGAGCCTTATCACCTCTCTTCTTGCAGGTATCCCAGTTTACAGGCAAGAAGCCTTTACCTTTTAGGGGGCTTGGATCCCCTGGCCAACATCACCTTGGCAAAATAATCCATTTCTGATAACAGAGCTCTCCTGTATTAATATATTTTGCTTAATCACACAGCTTAAAAAGACTTTAGTATTATATTTGGCTCTGAATAGAGAATAATCCTTTCCATAGCTCCTATGTCTATTAGTCAATTAAATAAAGCAGTTATACCGGTTTTATAAGGGATTACCTGTATAGCAGTCAGCTCTAATTTACAGTTAGGGAATGACTTCATTACCATCATGGTTTTCTTTATTCTATGAAAAGGAGGTAAGAAAGTCTCTCAGGTTAAAACTTTGTGGCACCTGGAAAGTCAAGTTCATTTGGACTCATTATAAACAATTGTTATAAATAGGATCCACAGAGGTGTTTGATGCCTATAGCAGTCTGAGGCTTTCTTCCTTTTAATGTTTAGATGGACAAACTTCTCTGCTGGTGTTTCTTATACATCCTGCACAATGCAAAGCTGTATCTTTTCTTTCTCAGCCATTGAGTTGGTGATGTTTTGACCTGTGGGAACATGCAAATCTTTTCCCATAATTAGTTTTAAGATTTAAATTGAAAGATTTTGAAAGATATATAACTGTATCCCCCTTTTTATTTTAGGTTTTTATTTCTTGACCCATAAATCTCAAAAAAAGCAGTCAGTTGTAGTACACATACCTATAGGCAGGAATCAAGGTGTAAATTTCATTAAATTTACCAAAGCTGTTTTGGGTAACTGTATGTTGTTAATTTGGGAAGAAAACTTAATTCCTTAAGTTAAATTATCCTACAGGTAAAAGAAAATGTTATAAGATGATTCTGTATAGCACAAAAATTATACAGAGCATTTGTATACATTAATCCCAAAGTTGTTGTTATACAAATTTTAAGTAAAACAAATATGGACAACAATTTATATTTCTAATTAGCTTAAATGTCTTACCATTTTTATTAAAACCTTTTAATCAATGTTGTTTAATATAGACATGTTTACTTTTACTGAATCCTAAAATACCATATAATTTGTAGATAAAGAGTGGGCAAATTTGGATACTTGTTAAACTCACATCAATTAAATATACATTAATCGAATATAGACCCCCTGTCCCCATCCCAACCTTCCCACCCCACCAGATTCACAGTTTCATTTAGTTCTGTGATGCAGTCTTTTCTGTTGGTGTTGTTGTTGTTATTTCCAATATGCATCACTCCCCACAAGAAATGTTTAGAACTGGATTATTGGTGCTAACATCCACAGATGAGGGATACGATTCACCGTTTGTTTTTCTGGGACTGTGTTACTTCACTTCACATAATATCTTCTAGCTCCATCCATTTACCTGCAAAGTTCATGATGTTGTCTTTTTTTTTACTGCTGCATAGAACTCCATTGTGTTGATGTACCACATTTTTTCTATCCACTTGTCAGTTGAGAGGCATTTGGGTTGGCTCCAGATTTTTGCTATTGTGAACAGAGCTGCAGTAAATATAGCTGTGCATGTATCTCTGTGGTAAGACGATTCTTGTGGATACATGCCGAGGAGTGGTATGACTGGGTCAAATGGCAAGCTCATTTTGAGTCTTCCAAGGGTTCTCCACACTGCTTTCCATAGTAGCTGTACAAGTTTACATTCCCACCAGCAATGGATGAGTGTTCCCCTTTCCCCACAACTCTCCAGCACTTGATATCATTTGTTTTCTTGATCCTAGCCAGTCTTTTTGGAGTAAGATGATATCTTAAAGTGGTTTCGATTTGCATTTCCTTAATGATTAATGATGTTGAACACTTCTTTTTTAAATTTTTTAAAATTTTATTTATTTCTATATGTGTATGAATGTAATGTCTGCATGTAGGTCTGTGCACCCGTGTCGTGCAATGCCTCGGAGGTCAGAAGAGGGTGTCGGATTCCCCTGGAACTTGAGTTCTCCTGGAATTGGAGTTTCAGACAGTTCTCGGCCGCCATGTGGGTGCTGGGGATCGAACCCGGGTCCTCTGTAAGAGCGGTTGGTGCTCTTAACCGCTAGGCCACCTCTCCAGCCCTGATGCTGAACACTTCTTAAGATGTTTCTCAGCTATCTCTAATTCCTCCCCTGTGAAGTCTCTGTTCAGCTCTTTGCTTTTGAGTGATTCATTTGTTTTCTTTCTTCTTTGTTTTTTAAGTAGTTTATATACTCTGGAAATCATTGCTTTGTCAGATGTATCTGTGGTGAAGGTTTCCTCCCACTCTGTGGGTTTTCTCTTCACTTCCTTTATTGCTTCTTTTGATTACAGAAGCTTTTAAATTTAATGAGGTCCCATTTGTCAAT
>VZQC01001019.1:85882-114359 GCA_009823505.1 Rhizomys pruinosus
ATAGCCTCAAAAACAATAAAATACCTAGGAACAAATCTAACCAAAATCTCTACACAAAAAAATTTAAAACCCTGAAGAAAGAAATTGAGAAGACTCAGAAGATGGAAAAAACCCCCATGTCCCATGTGGATTGGGAAATTAATATAGTAAAAATGCCTAGTCTCTACTTCAGATTCAGAAAAACAAAAGAACCCCAAACAGCCAAAGCAACCCTGAGTGAAAGAGCAATACAGGTGGGATCTCTATACCAGACTTCAAACTATACATAGGGCTATAGTTCATAAAAACAGCATTGGTACTGGCAAAAAAACGACAATGTTGACCAATGGAACAAAACTGAACCAAATCTGAGCACAATACAATTTCAGCCATCTCATATTGACAAGGGGGCCAAGAAGGCACAATGGAGGAAAGACAGCATCTTCAACAAGTGTGCTGGCAAAACGTGGATCACCACTTGTAGAAGAATAAATTAAACCCCTACCTCTCTCCGTGTACAAAAGTCAATTCCAGATGGAGTCAAAACCTCAACGTGGAAACCTAAAACTCAGAGACAATAAAAGAAAAACTTGGCAGCAGACTACAAGACATAGGCGTAGGAAAAGACTTCCTAAATCAACAGCAGCTGCACAGGATTAAGATCCACATGTGGATCTTAATTCCTGTGCAGCTGCTGTTGATTTAGGAAGTCTTTTCCTACGCCTATGTCTTGTAGTCTGCTGCCAAGTTTTTCTTTTATTGTCTCTGAGTTTTAGGTTTCCGTTGAGGTTTTGATCCATCTGGAATTGACTTTTGTACACGGAGAGAGGTAGGGGTTTAATTTATTCTTCTACAAGTGGTGATCCAGTTTTGCCAGCACCACTTGCTTGAAGATGCTGTCTTTCCTCCATTGTGCCTTCTTGGCCCCCTTGTCAAATGAGATGGCTGAAATTGTATTGTGCTCAGATTTGGTTTCAGTTTTGTTCCATTGGTCAACATGTCGTTTTTTGTGCCAGTACCAAGCTGTTTTTATGAACTATAGCTCCTATAGTATAGTTTGAAGTCTGGTATAGAGATCCCACCTGTATTGCTCTTTTCACTCAGGGTTGCTTTGGCTGTTTGGGGTCTTTTGTTTTTCTGAATTCTGAAGTAGACTAGGCATTTTTACTATATTAATTTTCCCAATCCCATGGGACATGGGAGGTTTTTCCATCTTTGAAGTCTTCTTCAATTTCTTTCTTCAGGGTTTTAAATTTTTTTGTGTAGAGATTTTGGTTAGATTTGTTCCTAGGTATTTTATTGTTTTTGAGGCTATATCAGAAATAGGTGAGAGACCTACTGTGCCAAGTTAGGAATCTACTGTGTCATGTTAGAAAATATTTCAGAGATAGATGACAGATCTAATGTGCCATGCCAGAAAATACCACCTTTTATATTCTCATGGTTATGGCTCTCTTTCTGGAGCCCCGTGTATTAAAGCTGGCCCTCATTCTGGAGCTCTGTGTACTAAAACTGTTTCCAATTTCTCAAACCAGGGTACACATCCCTTTTCTCTCTGCATTCCCTAGACTGGGACCCTCCAATTGCTAATGCACCCTGTAGCCCCCTGTTGGTCCCTGCACTGGTATACTCATGTAAGACTCAACCAGCTTGTCCTTTCAGTTGCAGAGAAAACATTCACTAAGTACTAGCCACTATCAATCTGGACCGGGCAGAGCACCCCAAGCAGCCAAAATGGAAAACTCCAGCCTGACAGCTGTTCCCCCAGAACTTCGCCCCTGACCAGCCCTGAAGCAGTTACAGAAGACAGAACTTCGCCCCTTTTCCTATAGGAACAAAAGGCTGGAATGTCAGGTTGTTAGATCCAGAAGCCCATCGGAATGCAGAGTCACCTAAGATCCACGTTGCCCAAGAACCTGCAGTACCAGGCACAGCCTTTGGCTATGCTAAAGCAGGCCACCACCAATTACCCAGGAATCTTCCGCCTCGCCCTTCTGGAAGCCAGATTCCAGATTCCGACCCACCCCACTCCCACTGAATCCTGCTCCCACATTTTCCCTTAAATTCCCAAGCCAGACGCCATTCTGTGCTTGGCTTGGTTCTACCTCTCCCCTGAGCCTAGCCCTGGCTACTCTGAATTAAACTTTGCTCCAAAGAACTCAGACCTCGTGGCTTTTCATTCCAGGGGGAGCATGCCATAACCTTACACATTTGTTGTATTGCATCATTCATTTCAGATGTCTCTCTGTTTATTCTTTGTCCTGTTGATCTGCCCAAATGATTTAGTGGGGTATTGAAGTCCCCTACTATTAGTGTGATGGGGTTAATCTGTGCCTTGAGGTCCTGAAAAAATGTCTTTATAAAGTTTGGTGCACCAGAGTTTGGTGCATATATATTTATGATTGTGAAGTCCTCATGGTCAATTGTTCCTTTGATAAAGATGTAATGGCCCTCTTATACACTACACAAGCAATTTACTGCTGCACTGTGTCCCAGGTTCCTTTCTTCCCTGATCCCATCAGAGCTGAATAATTTATTCTGAGCCCATTGTGTTTTCTTTGTTCCTTTTCAAAATGTAGCACATATGGCCCCAGTCATGCGTTTGTCCCCTGCCAATCCATCAATGATGACTTGAGATTTACTCTCCTGTGGATCGAGAGCTGAGATTTTTTTTGAATTCATAGAATTCAGGAATGGTGCTCCTTTTTTGTTTGTGATTTTTCAGGTGTTGTCTCACTATAGCCCTAGCTGGCCTGAAACTTGCTCAATTTCACAGATAAACTTCCTGCCTCTGCCTCCGGAGTGCTGGAATTGAAGTTGTGCACTATGCCTGGCCAATGGTACTCATTTTTTATTTCCTGTGGTATTTCAGATAATTCTCCCAAATAACTTGTGATATAAGAGATATCAGCCGGGCATGGTGGCGCACACCTTTAATCCCAGCACTTGGGAGGCAGAGGCAGGCAGATCTCTGTGAATTCAAAGCCAGCCTGGTCTACAGAGCAAGCTCCAGGCCAGCTAGGACTAAAGAGACCCTCTCTCAAAAAGAACGGGCATGGTGGCACATGCCTTTAATCCTAGCACTCGGGAGGCAGAGGCAGGTGGATCTTTGTGAGTTCAAGGCTGGCCTGGTCTGGTCTACAGACCAAGTTCCAGGAAAGCTGGGGCTACAGGGAGACTCTGTCTCAAAAAGACAAAAATAAAAGAGAGAGAGATCATTAGATTTTATTTTATTTTATTTTTGTTTGAGGGCAGCACATATCATGCAAAAGCATGAGCACCCAATCATTACACTTATGAACAAAAAAGGATATCATCAGATTTTATAAGAAAAATGAGAGTCAACCTGGGCATGGTAGCAAGCACCCATAGTTCCAACATTTTAGAAGGCTGAAGCAGGAGGTGAGCTCAAACTTTGAAGGTACCCTGAGCAATATAGTGAGACCAGGCCTAAAAATATATATATTTGAGTTCAAGAAGATCCTCGTTTTGCTGAGATCACATATCTTGTCAATGATAGTGACAGATGATGTGTACCCATGTCCTCTGAGTCAGTCCTCTTGGCTTTGGACCAGCAATAGCCACTTCTCTACCCAAATGGGATTGCCTCAGTGAGGATAGGTTTCAAAACAAGACCAATAGAAAGTCTTTAGTCAGCTGATGACTATACTGGACCATCAGTCATGGGCGGGGGCGGGGGGTGGGGGGGGGGTGGCGGAGTGTAGTACCAAGTCATAGTTGGGAGGTGTTTATATAGGAAAAACCATATCCAGGGGTGGAAAGTTTAAGATCCCAAGCTTAGGGGTGGTGGTAAGTCTCTCTAGCAATTCTTATTCTATAAAAGCAAGCCAAGGGGCTGGAGAGATGGCCTAGTGGATAGGAGTGCCGACTGCTCTTGCAGAGGACCCGGGTTCGATCCCCAGCACCCACATGGTGGCTAAAAAGCATCTGCAACTCCAATTCCAGGAGAACTCCAGTTCCAGGGGAGTCCGAGACCCTCTTTTGACCTCTGCAGCATTGCACGACAGGGGTGCACAGACCTGCATGCAGACAGTACATTCATACACATACATAAATAAATAAAATTTAAAAAAAAGCAAGCCAAGCAGAAAGTTCAGAAGTCTTGCAAGATGAGTTAGTTTCTAAGTAACCAGGTACATGCTGAAATGGTCTCAAAACTCCTGTCCCAATTCAACTGAATTAATTTTTTCATTTATTCTCATACTTTGAGTTACGTTTGAACTACTGGGCTCAGCTGAGGCTCATACTATGGCATAGCTATGGGCAAAGTTGCAGTGCCTTATCACAGTGTCTAAGGCTGATCACTTGAAAATAACAGTGGGCCTGGGAGATGGCTCAGCTGTTAAGAGCAGTGACTGCTCTTGCAGAGGACCCAGGTTTGATTCCCAGCATCCACATGGCAGCTAAGAACCGTCTTTAACTCCAGTTCCAGGGGAATCCAATGCCCACTTCTGACCTCTGTGGTATTGCACAGCACAGGTGCATCAACCTACATGCAGACAGTAGACTCATATACACATAAAAAATAATAAAATAAAATTTAAAAAAAAGAAAATAACAGTGAAATGCTAGGGGGTGTAGCTTGGTTGGTGGACTGGTTGTCTCACATGAACAAAGTCCTAGGCTTAATCTCCAGTATCTTATAAACTGGATGGGCTGGCACACACCTCTAATCCTGCTACTTGGGAGGTAGAGGCAGAAGGATTAGAAGTTCAAGGTTAATTTAGGTTACATAGTGAGTAACCAGCCTGGGATACATAAGAAATGTCAAAATCAATTAATTAGTTAATTAATTAAATGAAGAGATAGCTTTATATCAAAATTACTCAGCATACATAAGTGCCTGGGTTCTATCCCCAGGACTAAATAAATAAATAAATAAATAAATAGATAAATAACCTACTCAGGTTGACATAAATAATAAATAATTTTACTTAAAAAAAAAAACCACTGAATTACTTTTTATCCTCTGGGGGGCAGTTCTGGTTTGTAGCAGAGTATCATGTGTAGGAACCCTCTGGGCCCTGACCAGGAAGAGGTGAGTGGATGATGGAGCACCGAATCCAGGAGCTGGGTAAATGGCAGGGAAAATGTGAGCAGCTCGTTTATTGTGGGAAAGACAATATATATGATTGTCCTCTGCTTCTTCTGGAAATGCCGCAGGTGCCAATCAAAACACCCACTCAGCTATTGCACCAAGCACAGGTTAAATCTGTTCAGTATACGAGGAGATCAAGCATGCTACTGCAGGTGTGTAACCCTCTACATATCCACACCTTTTTCTTTTAAACAAACAAACAAACAAACAAACAAAAAAAGATGACAAACATAGTGGGAGCCTGAGTGCATAGCTCAGACCTCACCTCTAGCATTCCAATTTTCTGACCGCACCTGTCTTAGGTTCTCCTGATCAACAGGATCTTGCCTGTCATTGGCTAACCAGCCAGCCACCAAAGGGAATGCTAGGAACAGTGTTTGTCTGGGTGGAAGTAGAGGCAAACATAAAGAAGATGATATTTTCAAGAATGCTCAAGCAGACGTTCTCATCAGCACCAATAGTCATTCAGTCTCAAGGAAAAAATGGACTATTTGATGGGTTTGCAGCAGGCATTGAAATCACAAATCATGCAACTGCAACACCTGAAGATGACCAGACTTCACCATCTGATCCGGAGGCCTATTTCTAGCATCTGATGGCAAAATGGTAATGAAAGATAACAAAACAATGAAAATCACTTTGCAGCACAACTGAATCCCTTCCACAAGGAAAATCCTGTCATTCTTAACAACTGATTTAGAGGCCCATTTTTGGCATCAGTGTCAATGTAGCAATGAAATATTACAATATAACAATAAAAGTAATTACAATGTAACAATGAAAGATAACAAAACAAGGAACGATCACTTTGCAATACAACTGAATCCCTTTCTTTGCAACACAACTGAATCTCTTTTCACCAAATAATCCCTTTTCCTGCCATTCCAACCTTTTTTTAAAAATCTATGAGTATATCAAAAAAATTAATTTTTAAACACAAGGTCAGCTGACACTAGGAACCTCAAGGTACCAAAAAAAAAAAAAATGGCAATACAAAACTCAGGATCTCAAAGCTGGGGGTTCCACCATTACTTTTAAAGGGAACAGAAATGAGAAAAAAAATAAGCTTAAATTTTACACAGTCACCAACATTCTGAAAAACTAGTGTCTCTACAATCAGTGAATGCAATTGAACATGCAGACCTAGGTAATCATTCAAATAGACTGGTCATATGATGGCTTTTATGTTCTTATGCCTAGGACTTTGGCTGAGTGTGCAAAACAACTAATAAACAAAGTTTTGGTCTTTCAATGCATTTTTTAAGTATTCAGATTTAACTTTGCACATTCAAATCCAGTCTGGTATGCCAAATAATTCTGTGCACATAAATGATGAAACTTGAAGTGGCTACTTTATATGACAGAACTAACATAGAGGACACTAGACATACCTTAAACAGGAAACACTGGGCTGGAGAGATGGCCTAGCAGTTAAGAGCGCCGATCACTCTTACAGAGGACCCGGGTTCGATCCCCAGCACCCACATGGCGGACGAGAACCATCTGAAACTCCAATTCCAGGAGAACTCCAGTTCCAGGGGAATCCAAGACCCTCTTCTGACCTCCATGGCATTGCATGACATGGGTGCACAAACCTGCATGCAGACAGTACATCCATACACATACATAAATAAATTAAATTAAAAAACAAAACAAAACAAACAAACAAAAACAAAACAAAACAAAAAAAAAAAAAAAAAACAGGAAACACAAGGGCCCCAGAAAGAGAAGAAGAGTCGAGAGAAAGACTTCATGGGCTTCAACAAATCGGGAAATGAAGCACGTTCAAAGATGGATGTAGCCCAATCAGACACAACAGTCCAGTGTCTTAACTAAACAAAGTAAAGGAAGCCTTAACTACAGCTTCTGATATTTTCAAAGAAAGAAATGCTGCAATCAAAGATATAAGCATAAAACTCCTACATGCTTAACAAGAATTAAAGAAGAAAGAAAAAGAACTTCAAAAATTGACACAAGAAGAAATAAACCTCAAAAGTTTGGCTCATGATCCTTTCCAAAAAGTTGAAGAAGCAATGAGTTCCTTAGCAATGAATCAAAGCAGGGGAAAGTACCTGATATAACAATTCAAGAAAAAAAAATCTGGCAGGATTCCAAGAACACATGGAAGATTGGGGGATCTAGGAGCCATTGATGAGAAGTATGATATTGCTATTTCATCCTGTTTCATGCATCAGACCACGTTGTTGTTGATGCTATTGATACATCCCCAAAATGTGTAACCTTCCCCAAAAGACACAACGTTGGAGTTGCAACCCTCATAGGCCTAGATAAGATGATAGTATGGAAAAAAAAAAAGACCAGAATCCAAACTCCTGAGAATAGTCCCCCGTTACTCGATCTAGTCAAAGGGAAAAAATGAGGAAATCTGCCAAGCCCTTCATCTTGCTTTATGGGATACTCTAGTGGCTGACAACCTGAATCAAGCCACAAGAGCAGCCCATCAGAAAGACAGAAGATGAAGAGCAGTGACTCTCCACAGGGACAGATCATAGAATGGTCAGGTGCAATGACTGGTGGTGGAAGCAAAGCAATGAGAGGAAGAATGGGACCACCTGCCATCATTGAAATCTTGGAAGAAGAGGCACACAAAATGGAATCCCAGTAGGAAAAGTATTACAAACAAGCAGTGCAAGTCCAAGAACAGAAAGCACAACTTGAAGAAGTAGTAGTTGTTAAGACATAGTGAACGAGAAATCAGGAATACACCAGAAAATTCGCTGTAAGCATCCAGTGTTTACCAGAGCAACAAGAGCACTTGAGTGTATAAGTTAAAGAACCTGAAGCAAATGTGCTGGAAAAGTAGAAGCTGAGAAATCAACAGCCACAAACTCAAGGCTCAACAAGATAAACCTGACAAAACAAACAGCCAGATGAATGTGCCTCCGTTATCACCAAAGTCCAAGGAGCCATCAAGACTGCCAACAGAAATCCCCAAAAGTCACAAGACTCCATCCTGCACACAGAGAAAGAAACAAAAAATACTAAAAAGGATATACAGGATTTAACAGCAGAGGTAAAAGGCAATGAGGACAAAGCAGCAGAGGTCACAAAAAGTACAAACGCTAGAGAGGAGTCCTCACCAGAGATCCAGAAAGAACATCGTCACCTACTTCAAGAACCCAAAAGTCATTCAAGAAAATGAACATGCTGTTCAAAAAGATGTGCTTAGTATTAAGTTGAAACTCAAGCAAATAGATGGTCACATTGCTGAACACAATTCTAAAACAAAACACTGGCAAAAAATAAAAAAGGTTTCAGTTCCAAGCATAGAGGACCCCAAAACAACCAAGAATCCAGACTACACAACAAATCAAACTGGACTTTTGGAAGGTCAGTGTCATGAAACAAAGCTAAACCCCAGCACCATTGCAGAGTATATATATCCTTCAATGCATTTTTTTTAAGTATTCAGATTTTAAAGTTTGCATGTGCATATCTAGTCTGGCATGCTGAATAATTCTGTGCACAAAAGATGAAACTTGAAGTGGCCACTTCATCTGAGAGAACATTTACAAGGACTGACAAACACATACAAAAACTTAGAACATGACTACATGAATCTCAGACACACGGAAGAACAGCCACCATAAACAGAAAACATGGTTACTGCCTTCAAATCTGGAAATTTCCTCCTTTTTAATCTTTCCTAAGGGCATTCAGTGCCGTCTCTCAGAGAACTCTGGAAAGAGAAAAACAAAGCCTCAGCCCACTCCACCAACAACCTCCGCCCATCCATGTCTCTGCTCCGGGTGCTCCCAGGCTCCTGCTGCCCAGTGACTGCGTTGTTGGGCGGCTGCAGGCTGGGGGTTTGGGCGCTGCAGTAGTTGCCACCACCCAGGAGCTGCTGCTGCCTCCATTGCAGCGGCTCCAGCCCCAAGAGCACTGCAGCCCCCAGGCTGGCCTCGCTGCACCACCACCACCTCCTCCGTGATGCTGGGTGATCCACCCATGCCATCCTCCTGCCATGCCACTGCCCCCAGCTCCTGTGCTGCTGCCCACGCACCCACTGTTGTCACTTGGTGGGTGCCCAGGGCCATGTAGCCAAGGAGGCTGGGGGCATGTCCAAACAGGGATGGCCCAGAGTGCTCCCCAGCGGGTGGTTCCTGCTCTCATCGCCACCAGTAGCTGGTGACCAAGTCCAAGAAGAAGGCGGCTGAGACCTCCATGAGCCGTACTGCAGGATCCGGGCCTGCAGCGGGCTCTCCATCACTGCGGCCTGCTCCCTCCCCTGGACACTCTGCAGACCACTCCCAGGTGCAGAGTCCAAATGGAGCACCCTGTGTTTGGCTGCAAGTGGAGCCAAGGGGACCAGTGGGTGGCCCAGGCCGGAGGACAAGCACATAAGGAAGAGCTAACATGGCGAGAAGGATCAAAATTAGTGGGGCTGTCTGAGGGCGGAGGTTATCCATGAAGGCAGAAAGGGAAATTGAGACAGACAAATGGTGGACCAGCGTTCACCCTTAGGTGGCTACAGACAGACACTGCAGAAAGGGGTCTACCCACCAAATACCATACTGTAAACTGCATCAGAAAAAGGGGTGCCTTGCAAACACCAAAGTGGTGATTAACACAGCCGGGGGCTATAAGCTGAAACTGCAGAAGGGATGCATTTTTTTAAATGCTGGGGAGGTCAGAGACCCCACGTTGGGCGCCAGATGTAGGAACTCTCTGGGCCAGTCAGCGGAGTTCCAAGGCACTGACCAGGAAGAGGTGAGTAGACCATGGAGCACCAACTCCAGGAGCTGGGTGAATGGCAGGGAAAATGTGAGCACCTGCCAGCTTGTTTATTGTGGGAAAGACAAGCATTTATATACGATTGACCTCTGCTTCTTCTGGAAACACCTCAGGTGCTGATCAAACCACCAACTCAGCTGTTGCCTCTGGGCACAGGTTAAATCCATTCAGTATACAAGGAGGTCAAGCACCCTGCTGCAAGTGTGCAGCACTCTACAATCATGTATCTCAGGACTGACTCTACCTCACTACTATAGTTGTATTATAGCTGTGCACCACCACCCCCAGCAATCACTCTATTTCTTTAAAATAAATGCAGGCGAGGGCAATAATAATTTCAGTATTTAGTCACCTCTTTAATGGCCACTATAAGGTAGACAGCAGCTGTATTCTCCTTCATATAGTCCAATTTTACATACTGTTTGTCTTGAAGGATGTGGATGAAATCTGGATTCATGCTAATGTGTAGTTGGAAAAATGGAGAAACATCTAGACTCCTTAAAAGGATTTCAAGAGCTGGAAGAGGGAAAGATTCAGAATACTCAAACATATTACTTACATTACACTGTAATTCTGTGCAGTGAGATTGTGACATTGTCTTCATGTTCTCTAACAGATATTTCTCAGCAAATAAGGCTGACGGAATGAATGGTTCAGACTGGAATAGATGTTCCTCTCTCTGGCTGCATTCAGGGGCTGTTGGTTCTACAATCAGAATCTTCTGCTCACCCCTTGGACATTTGTTTCTTTCTATCAAAGACATTTTAATTGGTGGTAGAGAGATTTCTTGATTTCTGTGTGCAATCACTCAATGTTTGCAAAAAGAACAGAATCTAACTCAAAGCAATTTTAGGTGGGGTTTGCTTACTTGCAATACTTTGTGAAAAGTCTGCTGTTTTTCCCTATGGCTGAGATGGAAAATGCAAACCAGCTGATTGAGCATATTCTCGTGGCCTCCAGCCACCTGTGTTCACTAGCCTGCTCCCTGCTTGCCTCTCTATGGTCAAGTTACATTCAAGATCTAGTTCATGTGCCAGGAAAAATATTTCCGGCACTAGCTTCCAGATAAAAATAGATTTCCACCCAATGCTTACCCATAGCTACCATTAACCTCTCTGTATCATTCACTGAATGCTTATTCCACCAAAAGTGCTCAGATATTTACATTGAACCATATCATACCATCTATATCTCAGTATCTATGGACCATCTATGACCCAATGTCTTTGGATTATATCTATGAATCAGCATCTATGGAGCATCTATGTCCTAGGATCTTTGGTTTATGTCTATGTCACAGCTTCTAAGGACCATGTATTACCCAGATATGCAAAATGAGACTAGTGTCAACCAAAAGAAGTATAATGCACTGACCTACCATCTATGAACTGTCTATAACTCAGTGTCTGTGGACTATGTCTATGATACATCATCTAAAGACCATCTATGACCCAATGCCTATGGACTATATCTATAATTCAACATTGCTAGACCATCCATGATCCAGTGTCTATGGACTATGTTTATAATATCGCATCTACAGACTGTCTCTTATCTATGATTATGTCTATTACACAGTGTTGTCTATTACACAGTGACTATGGACCATCTGTGGCCCATTTATCTTTGAATTATGTCTAGGACACAGGATCTATGGACCATTTATGACTTAGTGTCTATGGACTATGTTTGCAGCCCAATGTCTATAGATGTCTTGGTTAGTTTTTTGCCAACTTGACCCAAACTAGTGTCACGTAGAACAAAGGAACCACAATTGAGGAATTAACTCCATCAGACTGACCTGTGGGTATATCTATAGGACATTTTATTAATTACTAATTGGTGTAGGTGGGCCTAGCCCTTTGTGTGTGCTTGTATTCCTAGGCAGGTGGGCTAGCACTATATAAGAAAAGTACTCAGCCAGACAGGGGAGTGGAGCTGGGCATGAGCAGAAATCATCTGAGCAATATAGAGACGAGCTGTGGAAGACCCGTCGGTCCAGACAGACCGCAGCTCTCCTTTCAGCTTCTGTATTAGTCACTTTTCTGTTGCTGTGATAGAAACACCATGACCAAGGGAACTTATAAAAGGAAGAGTTCATTTAGTTTATGGTTCCAAAGGGGCAGGAGTCCATCATGGCAGGGAGCCACGGCAGCAGATGCAGCCAGAGTGGGAGCAGAAGCTAAACTCTCACATCTTCAAGCAAGCACAGGAATCAGAGAGTGGAGACCCAGCCAGGCTTAAGAACTTTCTAAGGCCGCCCTTAGTGATATAATTCCTCCAGCATGGCCACAACTTCTAAGAACTCCCAAAACAGCAACACCAACTGGGGACAAAACAACCGAATACTTGGAACCTATGGGAGACATTCTCATTCAAACCACCACAGCTTCCTGCCTTCAGCAGTCTACCTGCTCTGAAGGAAAGAACTTGGTCTTGTTTGTGTTGGGAAATAGGAGAGAAGAGAGTGGTGAAGAAAACATGAAGAGAGTTCGTGTTCACTCTTCTTCCCTTGTGGATGCATCATTTATAGAGGGTCTGGTCAGGCTTGTTCTGGCCTATGTTATCATAAAAGTGTTCTCAGTAAGTTCACAGCAATGTCAAAATGTAGAGAACAGTGTGAGAAGCTGAAGGTCAATTCTTTTCTCCAGGGTCAAAAGGCTGCCATCTTTCCCCTGAACACCGCAGTTTGTTTCCAGGCATGTTCTGTGTGGAAGAGGTCTGGAGATTTTGCAGCACAAACCCTGGGACACCATGGCCGTGGAGAGAGCTCTGGACTGAAGTGATCTAAGTACCTGTCAACAGCCTCGTACCTGTGAGGGCTGTGACCATGCAACGTCCCTACCGCCAGCCTGTCTAACTGCAGAAGCTAGCAGGTTCTTTCATCTAATAGTCCCCTCCCTTTGGCTTTTACACAAAGCATAATAATTCTCTATCCCTTGCCCACCTGCAAGGAAGTATCGTGAAGAGCTGTGAGTTCCCAGCCCTAAAGCACTTGGAGTTCTCCCAGTACAAGAAGCTGCCCTTACTTCCCTGCCTACAGAGTGCAGTTTCTGTAAGAAGGGAGAGGTTGTGCTGGACACTCCTATGGCAGAAAAATAGAAACCATGGTCCCGTTCAAATCAAAGTTTTATTCTTGAGTCAATGCCACCTCTGGAGCCTCCTGCCAAGTGCATTGAAAAGGCTTTGTTTGATTATCTGAGGCCATCGGAGTTCATGAAGGTCATCATTTCACTCACGCTGAGTTTGAACACTGTGCCCTTTCTCTCCTCTAACAGGCAGCTGAAAATGAACGCTAAATTCTCACTTCATTTCTTCACAGGCTTCACCCTTTTTCTTTGGGCTTAATGAATATAGTCACCCAGAGGCTAGCCGCTCGTGTCATTGTCTCTATCTTACCTTAAAGGTGTTGAGTGTGCAGCAGTGTGAGCAGGTCCAGACCCAGAGAACAGCGTAAGACATGGAAGGTCCACGCCTTTCTGTGCGAGTGAAGGTCGACACCTTTCCCTAGGGCTCCCTGTTTTTCTCCTGGATAAAAGTGACCTCAAATCTTCATCACAATCCACACAGCCAGTGGCCAGACACCAGGGAGCTTGTTTTCAAGAGAGAGCAGAAGAGCCTTCTTTCTTCCCTGTATATTCGAATTAGTGACTGAGGGATAACAGAAAACTTAAAATCACCTATAGCAAAATCACAGAAACATAGTTACAGGCAAGAATAAATGCTAAAATTATCAGATCCACGTACAAACAGAACATTATCTAGACTCACAAATATATCCCACAGGACTCAGTTCAAAGGGAAAATATTAAATTTACAATGGAGAAGTCTGTGATGGAGTTAATATCACCAGAATCAAAACACATCACCATCACATGTCCCATTTACAAATATTGTGTCGTCGAGCATCCTTTCCGTAGTATTCTTTGCTGTTGTTGTTTCTGCTGTCATTTGAGACAGGGTCTCGTGGAGCCCAGAAAAGCCTCAAACTTCCTATGTAAGCCAAATAGAAGGCCTTGAAATCCCAATCCTTCTGACAGTGCCTCCTGAGAGCTGGGATTATAGGTGTGCACCACCATGTCTGACAATTTGGTGGTATTCTTACCCAACATGCATAACACTGAATTTAATTATGAGAACACAGACAAACCACTAGTGACTTTCATGTTGCCAAATTCAGTGTTCATTTCCAGTCTGGACACATTCAGCCTGCAGCTTTATGCCATGTCGTTGGACATCTCCTCTCAACGCTCTTCTCTTGCTCTCTAGGGCATAATTTTGTTGTTGTTGTTTTGTTTTGTTTTGTTTTTCAAAGGGTCTTTCTGTAGCCCCACTTGGCTTGCAACTCAATGTTTGGTGAGGCTGGCCTCAACCTGCCTGCTCTGCCTCCTGAGTGCTGGGTTAAAGGCATGCACCACCACACTCGACTCACAATTTTCTTTGACCCTCACACCTTAAAGGATATTTTTTAGTCACTTTAGCAGATTTCTTTCCATCCTGCCACTTTCATCATTTGTGCTGTGGCCCAAAGTAATCTCATCTTGTGCTTTGGGGTTACAAGTAGGAATGAAAATGGAGAGGAAAAGTCCCTTGCCTCAAATACACATTTTAACTGATAGCACACCACTCTTATTTTGATTTTTTGGGAAGAAGGGCAAATCCTGAACTGTCATCACACTCACTATGTAGCAAAGGATGAGACTGAACTTCTGATCCTCCTGCCCATACCTCCCTAGTGCTGGGATTTCAGGTGTGCGGTACAACACCCAGTCATGTGGTATTGGGGGTCTAACCTAAGATGTCATGAGTGATAGGCAAGCACTTTACCAACTGAGCTGCACCTCAGTCTCCCCAACACCCATTCTCCCTCATATTCTATTAGTCAGAATTCTGTGGCATAAGCACTCTTAGCTGTGAGGGAGGGTGACTGTGAGCTAAGTTGTAAAGATTCTGTTGTGGAATAAGGAAAGAGACATTGGAAAACAATTAATGGACTCTTCTGTAATGGTAACGTGTAAAAGCCAGGTGGACTTAGACTAAAAGCAGTGAATACTCTAAGTGTAATCAGATGTAATCTTTTTTCTTCCTTCCTCCCCTCCTTTGTTTCTTCCTTTCTTCTTTCTTCCTGTGTGATATATGCATGTATGCACACATGTGTGTGTGCGTGTGTGTGTGTGTGGTGCGTGTGCACCCATGTGCACATGTATGGAGTCCAGAGCAGGACACTGGGTGTCTGTCTCTATCACTCTCTGCCTTATCTTGAGTCGGAGTCTCTTACTGACCCTGAAGCTTACTGTTTTAGGCAGGCTGCTTGGCCGGCTAGGCCCTGGATCTGCTTGACTGCCCCACAGTGCTGGGGTGACAGGCATACGTGGCTATGCTCGCTTTGTATTTTTTAACATGGGTGCCAAGGGTTCACACTTGGGTTCTTATTCTTGCACAGCAAGCACTCTTACTCACCGAACCATCTCCCAGCCCTGTGATGGTTAATCTTGATTGTCAACTTGAAAGGCTTTAGAATGACCTAGTTGACAAACCCTGGGGTGTGTCTAAAAATGCATTTCCAGGAGAGGTTTAACAAGGATGGGAAGGCTCACCCTGAATGTAAGTGGCACCATCCCACGGGCTGGAGTCCAGGGCCTAACACAAAGGAGAAAAAGTAACCAATACAGACATTGACTCCAACTCCAGTGGTTCAGAATATGGTCTTTTCTACCAAAGACCAGCACAGCTTCTGGCACCTGATACATTGTTATGATTGCTATGTAGCCTAATAAGCACAGAACACAAAAAGCACAGTGTCCTGAAGCTCCAGCAGGCCTTTAATTCACTTAAATTTCAGATCCTCCTGCTTCTGCCTCTCCAGTGCTGGGACTCTAGGCATGCACCACCATGTCAGGCTTTCTGTAGTGCTGGGAATCAAACCCAAGGCTTCCTGCATGCTGGGAAACTGAGATACAATCTTAGCCCAAAGTTGGCTCTTAACTGACAAGGACACCTCCCTTCGGAATCTTGATATGGGATGACAACTTTTCAGATATTTGCCAGAGTTTAGTCTGCAGAGCTTTATCCTCTCATGACATGCACTGAAGTGACATCATGCCCGCAGGACCTGGAGAACAGGAAAAGTAGGCTGTGCAGAGATTCTTCCTTTGGGAGGGACAAGTGAGCTGCCCAGGTGTTTTCTGCCACCCTTGGGATAGAACTGAATAAGCTGAGGAGAAATCCTCCCTGTGGGTTGAAAAACACAAACACGCCACTCCCCACCTTTCCTAGAAGGCAGGGCCTGAGGTTAATGCCTGTCATTTCCCTCACTTCTCCTTTGTTTTCTCCCTTTCTTTTTTCTTCTTTTCTTTCCCTCCATTTTCCTTTTTCTTTCCATTTAACCTGCCTGCCTTTTATCATGACTAAACTTTGAGGCAGATCATAGGAACTCATGTCTGAAAGATTCAAAACAATTTTAAGGAAGAGATTATGGATGGGTGATAAATGGATGGATAGATGATGGATGGATGGATGGGTTTTTAGGCACAGGCCCACCTTGAGACACTACTTTTGTCCCATCTTAATACACATAAGAAATTCCTCATCACTGAAGATGTTTTAAAATGAGGTGTTCCCTAGCTATTTCAAGGCATGCATGCTGATTTTGAAACCCAAGTCTCTCAAAATTTCAAGCTAAGGCTTGAAATCATGGGTGGGCTCACCAAGCTATCTAGCTGCTGTCTCTACGAAGCATCCTGCTTGTCCACAGCAGTGACCAATCCTGAAACCTCGATATAGCACCATCCCTCAAGGGAAGAACCAGGATTTTGTATCAAGTGTCTGTGCTCAATGGAGTAGACACATCCTGCATTTCAACTGTTCTCCCTGGGCCCCACACTTCTGCCGGGCCTATCATCTCTGGGACTTAATGAATGCCTTATTCAAGACTATTCATTCTATTCCAAAACTGCTTTTGATTTAAAAAAAAAAAAACTACTAGCAAAATGCAGTATTATACCAAAGTGCCTCAATGGTTTAAAACAACAGAAATTTATTTTCTGAAAAAATCTGAGGGCAAATCAAGGCTTTAGCAAAGAATCTTCCCAGCATCCTAACTTTGGTACTAGCTAATTAGCTTTCAGAGTCTTTCACTTTCTTCCTTGCCTTCACAGGCTCATCTTCTCTATGAGGCTGTAGCCTTCTGTACAAGTCATTGAATTTAGGGCCACCCTAATCAACTTGACCATACCTCTAAAAAATTTTATTTCTGAAAAAGGACACAGTCATGGACAGTGTTTAAAAATGGGGAATTATGGCCTCAGCATATCTGGAAGGCCTATAGTGTCATCCGATCAGGAAACTGAAGCAGGAGGATTATTTGAGCCCAGAAGTCTTAAGCAAGGCTTGGCAACATAATGAGACCCCCTCCATTACTAAAATTAAAAAGACACAGTTCAACCCACAATATACAGTGATTGGAAAGGACACACCTGTAAAGACATTAGAGAAACTAGGATCCAAATAATAAGCCACATCACACTGTTTCAGAGTTTGAGACCACTAGGAAAGAACACCAGATTCAATATAGATTTTAATCTGCCACAGTTTTATTGCAGTGCTGCTTGGCATACAGTTTCTGTTCCTAATTGAAACTGCAGCCCTTTTTGGCAAGACAGTCTCACTTTTTAATCTGAGGCTGTTGCCCAGGGTCCAGATAGAGAAGGGAACTTAAAGGGGAAAACCACAAGGCAAAGGTGTCTTGCATTTCTGGCCCACTTAGAAAATGTCAGGGTGCTTTTAAGCCACCTCCAACCAAAAAATAACATTTAATCACCCTTTTTTTCTTTGTTTTTTTCTGTACTGATGACCAAGATAAAGTACTTTTATACCTAAGTCTCTGTCCTTGCTAAAATATCAGCAGAAAACCAATCCCATTTAAGGCAGGAAATCATCTTCCTTCCTTCCTTCCTTCCTTCCTTCCTCCTTCTTTCTTTTCTTTCTTTCCTTCCTTCTCTTTCTCTTCTTTCTTCCTCTCTCCTTTTTTGAGACAGTATCTTTTTTTGGTTTTTTTTTTTTTTGGTTTTTTTTCAGTCACTGAAATCTGAAAGTTCTATATTTTGTTATTTTTCTTTTTTTAAATTATTATTATTTGTTTATTTTTAAGGAATTCTACAATATAATAACACAGTTGTTTTCAGATAACGTTGATGTTGCTCATACAACAGTTTGCCGTACAATTAGGTAATTGGTGCATTTTTTTGCAAGTATCTATGTCCAAATTTTGAACAACCCAAGGTTCCCATAGTCCAGTTGGAGAAGCTTGTATGCACAGGCATGTTGATCAATTAGGAGTCCAGACTATATTGCTGTAGTCTCATGATTCACCCCTATCTCTCTGCAGCCCTTATATTCTACCACACCTCCTCTTCCACAATTTGTTCCCTGGGCTTTGGGAAAGGGGCACAAGTGGGTGAGAAGATAACAGTCTACTTTCTTTGGAGTTGTCATTTTGGACTCTAGTCTGTGAGACAGTATCTTGTAGCCCAGGCTAGCCTAGAATTTTATATGTAGTCAAGGATGCCCTTGAACTTCTTATCCTCTTGCCTTCACATCCCAACTGCTGAGGATTATACACATGCACCACGAAGCCCAGTTTTTGTGGATTTGAGGATGGAACCCAAGACTTCATGCATTCTAGGCAAGCACTCTACAACCTGAGATAAATCCCCAGTCCCTTAAAGTATATACAGCTTCAAATATAGAGATGGGGTTGCTTTCAAATGTATTAATTGGATTAAAAAGTAGAAACGACATTGCCTCATGCTCCTGCCGCTGTGCCTTTGCCTCCAGGATGGACTATCCCCTCAATCCATGAGCCACGATAAACTCTTCCTGTTTTAAGATGCTTTTGTTAGATAGGTTGTCACAGCAATAGGAAGTAACTAACATGCTTCGAGCCCACGAGAGACCTGGTCATAACATTTGAAAAAATGTAATTAATTGATTAACATCTATCATTCCAAACATCTGTGTGTGTACCAAAGTAAACTACCATATAAATTAGTACTGTTTAAATCCCTAAATATCTAATTGCGTGCTGGCTTCCATTAGTAGACATTGTAGGTGAAGAAGGTATGTCAATAAATGGTTATTGATGACACACTTTCAGCTCCATGAAAAGGTAATACAGCCAGATTAAGTGACCAGATGTCCAGTCAACAGCTTCCCAGAGAGAGTGGACTGTTTTACTTCTCATCCCACCTGTGCCCCTTTTCTAAGCCTAAAGGGAACAACCTTTGCAGGAAGAGGGGGCGGGTAGAGATGTAGGGCCTTTGTGATTGGTGAATGGTGAAACTATAGTGATGTAGTCTGGACACTCTTTGATCAACTTGATTGAAACAAACAACCTGTCACGTACCCCACTGGATGGTGGGGCTGCTGGGGTTTGGGCACAAACGACCTGCAGATTATGGTTTTGCATGAAGGATGCTTGTGCTCAAAAAAAAAAAAAAAAAAAAAAAAAAAAAATTGCAAAAAAAAACTGAGAGAAGAGGCAGGACAGTTATGGCGGAATGCACGAATCTGGGAATGGGGGGGGAGGGAAAAGGGAAATAAGCCTGAACTGAATTTGGAAAAAATGTATGAAATGCACAAAGGCATCAACCCATAAATATCAATTTAAAAAAAAATAAAATTAAATATTTTAAAAAAAAAAAAAAATAAAAAGAAAGGCTATAGTTTATATCCACTTACTGTTTATAATACCTATATATCTAATTGCATGTGCTCTATTAGTAGGATCAAAAAGGTTATTCCTGGACAAGCTGTTCCAGCCTCACGAAAGAAAACAGTCCAGAATGACTAGAAGATCAAAGACAACATTCCAGAGAAAGTAGACGTTTTTGCTTTCTCATCCAACTGTGCCCTTTTGTTCTAAGCCTAGGGAACAATCTGCGGAAAGAGGGGGCATGGTAGAAATGTAAGGGCTGCGAATTGGGTGAAGGGTGAAACTACAACAAAATAGACTGGACACTCATTTGATCAAATTAATTGAACATGACGAGCCCCCCCCTGCTGGATGGTGGCGATCCCTCATGAGCTGTGTGGGTTTGGGCACCACTGCTCGCAAATTGGTTTTACATAAGGATGCTTGTATTCATTAAAAAAAAAAAAAAAAAAAAAAAAAATGAAAACAAAACCCAACAAAAAAACCAGAGAAAGCACTAGCAGAAAGTTACGGCAGAATGCATTATCTGGGATGAGTAGGGGTGGGGTAGGGGCATTCCTTCTAAAGGGGAAAGGGGATAATATCCTGCAAGCTGAATTGGATAATGATTGTATGAAAGTGACACAATAGCACCAAAAGTGAAAAAAATAAATAAAAAAAATAACATTTTTAAATAAACAATTAGTTTTTTGTTTCTTTTAAAAAAATATTTGTGGGGGGCTGGAGAGATTGCATAACGGTTAAGAGCACTGAATGCACTTGCAGAAGACCTGGGTTCAGTTCCTAGGCACCCACAGATGCTTAACTCCAGTTTCCATGGGGTCTATTAACTATACCTTTTCTGTAACTCACTCGTGGGCAATTGCACAATCAACATAGGTGGCGGCTACATACATGCAGTCATACTCATTCATAACACAATTAAAATAATAATATTGTGGTTGCTAAAACAGACAGTTGTAAGGAATTTATTTCACTTTAACATGTTAGATGCTTCGTGGTGTTAAGCTACATTCACATTATACTTAATACTACAACGATAAACCAAAGGAACTTTTTCAATTGTGGATGCTAAGCAAAAACTCTGTTTCAACACGAAGATCAATTGTTTTCATTTATTATATATTAATTTCTGTTCTTTTCTCCAGAATCTGGACCGTTTCAAGAACTGGAAACTAGCATCAATAATCCTTCCACAGCATCCTTTATTCAACTACCAAAACGATCTGACTACTCAGAAAGCAAAGAAAACAGCCCCAGTCGCTCACACAGATGAAGCCAAAGCAGAGGTGGAGAAGATTGAGAAGGCTGTTCGGAAATGTCTCCAAAGCCCAATAAAGAAGCTCCACACGGCACCCGCCTACTGGGAGGTGGTCAAAGACACTATGGCTCTGGACAGAGCCCAGATATTGTTGGAATCACTCCCCAGGACAAACAAACGTGACCACTACTTCATGGTCAAATTTCTCTGACCACTGGGTCTGCCATGAAAAAGACAGAAGACACCGCACTCTTATTCACTATGGAGGTCCAGGCCAACAAAAACCAGACTAAATGGGCTGTGAGGAGGCTCTGTGCTAGGGACACAGCAACAGGCAATGCTCTGGGCAGGCCCGATAGAGAACAGAAGGTAGGCGTCCACCAACTCCTCATTAGTTTTGGATGTTGCTAACACAATTAGCATCATCCTAAGTAAAATTTCAGTAGCGCCGCTCACGTTCTTCTCTTTCTTTAAAATCTTTAATGTGTATGACATCGCTCACCCCTCTCCGCTCTCTCCCGCATGCAGGTCTCTCGCACTCCTCGTGGTTCATGCAACCTCGCCTGCTCGCGAGGTCTCACGCAAGGGCATCAGATTCCCCTGGAAATGGAGTTCTCCTAGAATTGGAGTTTCGGTTTTTTTTCGGCCGCCATGTGGGTGCGTGGGGATAGAACCCGACCATGGTCCTCTTGCAGGAGTAGTTGGTGTTCTTAACCACTTAGGCCATCTCTCCAAGCCCACAAGCAGGTAATTCTAAATGTATGCTTTGTTTCTTCTGAGACAGGGCCGTCATGATGCTGAGGCTGGCCACAGAACCGCTCCTCTTGTATGCTGGAGGGGGGGGGGGGGGCTTTTCATGTATTTTATTCTCCTTGCTTCTACCACCAGATATGGGGATTATAGATTGGTACCTTACCTATTCCTGGTTATATGTGGGGCTTTGGGGTTTGAACCCCAGGGCTTTGTGAAGGCTAGGCAAGCACTCGACCAACTCAGTTATATCCGTAGCCCCTAAATGTATGTTGTTAAGTATAAAAAGAAATACTGATCCTCAGAAACAGTAAGCACTGCTGCAGTTTGGATTCGGAACGTCTCCACATGTTAAAGGCTTGGTCCTGCTTGTTGCTCTTGGGAAATGGTGGAACCTTTAATATGTGTTACCTAGTTACAAGAAGTCAGAGCCATGACTTTGAAGGAGATGTTGATACCTCGATCCCTTCTTGTTTCTCTTCTTTGCTTCCTGGCCACTGTGAAGTTAGCGGCTTATTGGTGTTTATGGTCACCACTTTCCACCCCACCCTCCAATCCCCATGCAGTGCTCGGACTTGATCCAGAGGGCCTTTCTAGGTAGGCAAGGTACTAACCACTGAGTTACAGCCCACTGGCTCCAACCCAGAACTTAGTTTTTTGAGTCAGGTGTCTTACTTATGTATAATTCAAGTGACCTAATTAAGTCAATCAAAACACTCTCTATCCTACCCAGTCAGTGGATCTCCTCAAAACAACACAGATTTTTCTATAGTAAACTTTAGCTCAGAATTCAGTGACGTCTTGATCACATGGACTCAATCTTGTATTTCCTCATATTCTTCACAGCTAGCATGCCATATTAGATGACAAGGACATGATGAAAGAATGGAATTTAGGGACTTTCAGAAAAAGGGAAATAGACTATATACTCAATGAACTTCAGACAGGAGGGAAGAGCAGGTGTCAAAGTCAACTACTTTAAAGCCCAGTTAGAAAGAAAGATAGAAAAAACCATGTTCAGGCATGGTGGGCACTGCCTTTAATCCCAGCACTCAGGAGGCAGAAGGTCGCAGATCTCTGTGTTAGTTCAAAGACAGCCTGGGCCTAACAGCAGCAACCTCCCAGGCTCAGCTGTGGTACAAGGGAGAACCTTGTCTCAAAAATTAAAAAAAGATAGAATAGAAAAGACTTTTCCAGAGTGTCCCAGGGGCTGGC
Organism: Rhizomys pruinosus; assembly: GCA_009823505.1. Lineage (NCBI taxonomy): Eukaryota > Metazoa > Chordata > Mammalia > Rodentia > Spalacidae > Rhizomys > Rhizomys pruinosus. Next base: position 108,674 of record VZQC01001019.1, read on the forward strand.
GATGTAACTCAGCTGGTAGAGAGCTTGTCTAGCAAGTATGAAGCCCCGGTTTGATCCCCAGCAACACATAAACTGTGCCTGGTGGTGAACAGCTGTAAGCTCAGCACTTGGGAGAAGGAGGCGGGAGGATCGGAAGCTCAAGGTCAACCTCAGATACACACTGAGTCCAAAAACAGAATGAAGATACGGATAAGGAGGAGGAACACAGGGGCAGAGAAGGAGGCAGCATCAGAAGGAGGAGGGGGATGAGGAAGGAAGAGAGAAGAATAAAAAAAAAATCATCTCTAATTTGATGGAAGGAGACAGTCAGGAGTGTGAGCTGCCTACAATAACAAGGAGAAATCTATTCTTTTCCTCCTAGTTTAGATTATGAAATACAAAGTAACGAACAATTACAGTTGAATCTTCTGGCAAGTAAACCTAAAACCTCACGTCCTCCTCTTGGGCATTCCTAAAGGTATCTCGCCATAGTTTGGGGATGATAAAATGTCCACTGCCAGCATCTGTCTTGGAAGCATGTTAGTTACTTCCTATTGCTGTGACAACCTATCTAACAAAAGCATCTTAAAACAGGAAGAGTTTTCATCGTGGCTCATCGATTGAGGGCATAGTCCATCCTGGAGGCAAAGGCACAGCGGCAGGAGCATGAGGCAATGTCGTTTCTACTTTTTAATCCAATAATACATTTGAAAGCAACCCCCTCTCTAATTGAAGCTGTAATACTTTAAGGACCTGGGGGATTTAGTTCTCAGGTTTGTAGAGTGCTTGCTAGAATGCATGAAGTCTTGGGTTCCATCCCAAATCCACAAAAAACTGGTTCGTGGTGCATGTGTATAATAATCCTCAGCAGTTGGATTGAAGGCACAAGAGTAACGAAGTCACCGGCGGCATCCTTGCCACTACATAACCAAATTCCCTAGGCTAGCCTGGCTACACAATATCCACACCTCTGTCTCACACGACTAGGAGTCCAAAATGACAACTCCAAAGAAAAAGTAGACTGCTTTCNTCCACATGTTAAAGGCTTGGTCCTGCTTGTTGCTCTTGGGAAATGGTGGAACCTTTAATATGTGTTACCTAGTTACAAGAAGTCAGAGCCATGACTTTGAAGGAGATGTTGATACCTCGATCCCTTCTTGTTTCTCTCCTTTTGCTTCCTGCCACTGTGAGTAGCGCGCTTCATTGGTGTTTAATGGTCACCCTTTCCTACCCCACGCCCCAATCCCCTGCAGTGCTGGACGAATCCAGGTCCTGGTTCTAGGTTAGGCAAGGTACTATAACCCTGAGTTACAGCCACTGGTCTACCCCGAATTAGTTTTTTGATCAGGTCTTACTCATATGTATAATTCAAGATGACCTAATTAAGTCAAATCAAAAACTCTCTATCCTACCCAGTCAGTGGATCTCCTCAAAACAACACAGATTTTTCTATAGTAAACTTAGCTCAGAATTCAGTGGCGTCTTGATCACATGGACTCAATCTTGTATTTCCTCGTATTCTTCACAGCTAGCATGCCATATTAGATGACAAGGACATGATGAAAGAATGGAATTTAGGGACTTTCAGAAGGGAAATAGACTATATATCTCAACTTGAACCTTCGAACAGGAGGGAAAGAGCAGGTGGTCAAAGTCAACTCTTTAAAGCCCAGTTAAGAAAGAAAAGATAGAAAAAACCCCATGTTTCAGCATGGTGGGCACTGCCGTTTAATCACAGCACTCAGGAGGCCGAGGTCAGCAGATCTCTTGTTATCAAAGCACAGCCTGGGGTCTAAACCACAGCAAGCTCCCAGGCCAGCTTGGTAAAGGGAGACCTGCTCAAAAATTAAAAACAAGGAAGGAATAGAAAAAGTACTTTTCCAGAGTGTCCCAGGGGCTGGCGATGTAACTCAGCTGGTAGAGAGCTTGCCAGCAAGTTGAGCCCCGGTTTGATCCCCAGCAACACATAAACTGTGCCTGGTGGTGAACAGCTGTAAGCTCAGCACTTGGGAGAAAGAGGCGGGGGGGGATTGGAAGCTCAAGGTCAACCTCAGTCCCCTGATACAAAGGAGAAAGATGGACGGAAGGAGGAGAGCACAGGGGCATGAGAAGGAGGCCAGATCAGAAGGAGGAAGGGGATGGGGAGAGAGGAAGGAAGAGAGAAAATAAAAAAAATCTCTCTCTAATTTTATGGAGGGGACAGTCAGGAGTGTGAGCTGCCTACAATAACAAGGAGAAATCTATTCTTTTTCTCCTAGTTTAGATTATGAAATACAAAGTAACGAACAATTACAGTTGAATCTTCTGGCAAGTAAACCTAAAACCTCACGTCCTCCTCTTGGGCATTCCTAAAGTATCCGCCATAGTTTGGGATGATAAACATGTCCAACGCCAGCATCTTGTCTTGTTATAACATCTCCTAACCATTAGAGGATGTAAGCTTGTGGCATCAGCCGTGGATTATTCCTCCAAGGAGAGAGCTAATAGCCAATTAGATTTGGGATATACAGACATATGGCTGCCACTGCTGCACAGTATTTCCAGGCAGATGAGGTGTAGCTGGTGCTGACGGAGGAGTCTTGCTTGACTCAAGGAGACCTATATTTGATTTATTGGTTTAGTGGCCTTTGGTAACACTCTTTGTCATTCCAGAGACCATCTGTATACTTGCAAGTGTGATCTCCATACATCTTTCCCATGTTTATATCAGATCTTCAACAGCAGGGCCTTATCGCCTCTCTTCCTGCAGATATCCCAGTTTGGAGGCAAGGAGCCTTTACCTTTTGTGGGGGCTTGGATCTCCTGGCCAACATCTCCTTGTTGGATGTCAGAGCTCCTGTATTAATATATTTTGCTTAAGTGCATAGCTTAAGGAGATTTTAGCATTATATTTGGTCAGACCTATGCAGAGAAATTAAAGAACTCTAGAACAAAACTATTGTTATTGAAATAACCCCATTTTCCCAGTATGTGGTATGCTAATCACTGAAACAATTAACTTTCTGAAGACAAAGTCTATTTTTACAGGGACAGCTGTATAGAGACAAACCCCAAATCTCCCCCCAGAGGACAGAGTTGGGAGTGCTATGGGATAAATACACAGGGTGGAGATGGTCCATTCATGTACCTGGGAGGCTGGGATGGAGGATCTTAAGTGTAAAGACAGCCTGGGCTAAATGGTGAATTCAAGGTCATCTTGTATTACACATATAGTAAGACCCTGACTCAAAAAACTAAGTTAAACCAAGTTCTGGTGATCTGACTCAGTGGGATGTAACTCAGTGGTATAGTACTTGCCTACCATATACAAGGCTCTGGATTCAATTCCTAGCACTGCAGGGGGATGGCAGGGAGGGGGGGGTGTGAAGGAAAGGAAAGGTGATCTTAAACATGGGGAAAGGTGACTGACATTTTCAAAAGAGTGACTTGATTGGTAGTCTGCACACGTGTAATCAAACTGCATGTCTCCTCATAGGATCCATTTTCAGGAAATGGAAGCATTGCTGAAATCCAGGAATGGAGATCTCTGACACAAAGCAGTCACCTGTCCAGACATCTGCCCATGCCTAGGTGAAGGGTCAGTGATTCCAGCCAGTTTGACAGACAAAAACAGCCTCCAGGTTGTCAGAACAGCTCTGGCCACAATTACCACTTTGTTATCATCAGCAAAAATGGGACTCTCCTGCTTAACTATGTGACCTCTAAAATTAGTAAGAAAAGCAAATAACTAGAAGCTATGGCAGAAGAGTAGGTACTCAGCCCCCCCCCATTTTCATTATAGATACCAGGGGATTCCACTCACCAAAGAATACAGACCAGCCAATGTGCTTTGTCATCTATGCTTTCTGTCCCTAACCCACTCCTGAGTAGGCTTCTCTAGGATGCTGGGGCCAGGATTCTATGGACTACATATCCCAGATGTGCTTGCTCCTTTTCCTGTTTCCTGTCACCAGGATGCATCAGAGAGAGACCTGAAGGCTAAAGGGAAGAACCAGAGACTTCATGTTGTGGGTTCCATCTGTATTCTTCTGCCTTCTTGGGACATTTCCATCACGAGATGTCCACGCTGTAAGTAGCCCTAGAAGCAGCCAGCCAGCCCAGAGGAGCCAAGCTCATACTTGGTTTAAATTAGTCCTCCTCAGGAGTCCATGCAGATACCCAAGCACATCCCTTCTTCCATGCCCTGAGCAGCAGTTGTGTGGAAATCGGGCTGTGCCCTGCTGTAAGTTACTGCACTATTCTAAGTTACTGCCATGTTCTAAGCTGCTCCAAGTGTGTGAAACAGTGGATTTCAAGCTGCGTTCTGCCCTGAGTGACTCCATTTTATGAGCAGCAATTGGNGGCATTGCATGACACGGGTGCACAGACCTGCATGCAAGACAGTACATTCATACACATAAAGATTTAAAAAAAAGACTTACCCGCTTGAATTTTACTTAGATGATGCTAATTGTGTTAGCAACATCCAAAACTAATGAGGAGTTGGTGGATGCCTACCTTCTGTTCTCTATCGGGCCTGCCCAGAGCATTGCCTGTTGCTGTGTCCCTAGCACAGAGCCTCCTCACAGCCCATTTAGTCTGGTTTTTGTTGGCCTGGACCTCCATAGTGAATAAGAGTGCGGTGTCTTCTATCTTTTTCATGGCAGACCCAGTGGTCAGAGAAATTTGACCATGAAGTAGTGGTCACGTTTGTTTGTCCTGGGGAGTAATTCCAACAATATCTGGGCTCTGTCCAGAGCCATAGTGTCTTTGACCACCTCCTAGTAGGCGGGTGCCGTGTGGAGCTTCTTTATTGGGCTTTGGAGACATTTCCGCAGAGCCTTCTCCATCTTCTTGACCTCTGCTTTGGCTTCATCTGTGTGAGCGACTGGGGCTGTTTTCTTTGCTTTCTGAGTCATGTTGGTGAAAAGGATGCTGTAAGGATTATTGATGCTTGTCCAGTTTTGAAACTGTCCAGATTCTGGAGAAAGAACTAGAAAATAATATATATAAATTGGAAATACATTGAGTTCTTGTTTGATAACAGAGTTTTTGCTTCAGCATCAATATGAAAAAGTTCTTGGTTATGGTGATAGTATTAAGTATAATTGTGAATGTACTTAACACCACTGAAGCATCTCAACATGTTAAAGTGATAAATTTCATTTTATGTCTGTTTTAACCACAATATTTATTTTATGTGTATGAATGAGTGTATTGACTGCATGTATGTAGGTGCACCTATGTTGTGCAATGCCCACAGTGATCAGAAAAGGGTGTCAGACCCCATGGAACTGGAGTTAAGCATCATGTGGTTGCTAGGAACTGAACCCAGGTCCTCTGCAATATCAGCCAGTGCATTTAATCTCTCCAGCCCCCACAATATTTTTTTAAAGAACAAAACTATTTTTTATTAAAATGTATTTTTTATTTATTTTTTTATTGGTGCTTTGTGTATTTCATACATCATTTTCCAATTCAGTTCAGGCATATATCCCCTTCCCTTCCCCCTACCCCACCCCTACTCATCCCAGATAATGCATTCTGCCGTAACTTTTCTGCATCTTTCTCTGGTTTTTTTTTGTTTTGTTTTGTTTTCATTTTTTTAACAATAAGTGATAATCTGTGAGTACAAGCATCCTTCATGTAAAACCAATTTGCGAGCAGTTGTGCCCAAACCCACACAGCTCATGGGTCCCACCATCCAGCAGGGGGGGGCTTGTATGTT
>VZQC01001023.1:6803-59006 GCA_009823505.1 Rhizomys pruinosus
CCATTACCAAGTTGTCTTTATTACTGTAGCCCTGTAATATAGTTTGAAGTCTGGTAAAGTAATCCTCCATGTATTGCACTTTTCACTCAGGGTGGCTTTAGCTATTCAGGTGGTTTTTGTTTTTTCATATGAATTTAAGGACTTTTTTCCAAGTCTGTGAAAAAGCTCATGGATATTTTAATTGGGATTGCATTGAATCTGTATATTAATTTGTGTAGAATGGACATTTTTACTCTATTAATTTTTCCAATCCATGAGCAAGGGAGGTTTTTCCATTTTTTGGTGTCATTTTCAATCTCCTTCTTCAGGGTTTTAAAATTTTTGAATTAAAGGTCTTTGGTGTTTTTGGTTTAACTTTCCCAGATATTTTTTTGAGGCTATTGTAATTGGGAAGGTCTCCTTATATTCCTTCTCCAGCTGCTTATTGTTGTTGTGAAGAAAAGCTACTGATTTTTCTAGGTTTATTTTGTATCCCACCACTTTACCGAAACTTTTAATCATTTCTAGGAGTTTTCTGGTGGAGGTTTTAGCATCCCTTAAGTAAACTATCATATCATCTGCAAAAAGGGATAGCTTTACTTCCTCTTTTCTGATTAGTAGTCCTTTAATTTGCTTTCTCGCCTTATTGCCCTAGAAAGCATTTCAAACAATATATTGAAGAGGAGTGGTAATAGTGGACAGCCTTGTCATGTTCCTGCATTTAAGGGGAATGCTTCCAACTTTTCTCCATTTAGGATGATGTTGGCTATGGGTTTCTTGTATATGGCTTTGATTACATTGAGGAATGATCCCTCCAGTCCAATTCCCTCTAGGACTTTAAGCATGAAGGGATGCTGGATTTTGTCGAAAGCTTTTTCTGCATCGATTGAGAAGATTGTGTGGTTTTTTCCTTTCAGTCCATTTATGTGTTTTATGATATTTATTCATTTATGTATGCTGAATCATCCCCGCATCGCTGGTATGAATCCAATTTGGTCATGATGGATGATCTTTTTGATGTGAGTCTGTATGTGATTTGTACATATTTTGTTGGGAATTTTTGCATCTGTGTCCATTAATGATATGGGTCTATAGTTTTCTTTCTTGCTTGTGTGTTTGCCTGGTTTTATTATTAGAGTGATGCTAGCTTTGTAGAGGAATTTGGGAGATTTCCCTCTGTATCCTTCTGAAAAGTTTGAGTAGTAATGGTTGTAAGCCCTATTTAAATGTTTTAATAGAATTCTGCTGTGAAACCATGTGGACCTTGGCTTTTTTTCTAGTTGGGAGGCTTTTTTATTACATCTTCAATTTCCTCAAGTATTATGGGTCTATTTTTTTAATTTTGTATTTATTTTGTTATGTGTATGAACGTACTGTCTGCATGTAGGTTTGTGCACCCATGTCGTGCAATGCCGCGGAGGTCAGAAGAGGGTGTCGGATTCCCCTGGAACTGGAGTTAAAGACGGTTCTCAGCAGCCATGTGGGTGCTGGGGATCGAGCCCGCGTCTTCTGCAAGAGCAGTCGGCACTCTTAACCGCTAGGCCATCTCTCCAGCCCCGTATTATGGGTCTATTTAAGCTGTCTATTAATCTCTTCTTGGTTAAGCATTGGTGAATCCCAGTATTTGAGATATTCATTCATTTCTCTTAGGTTTTCAAGTTTAGTACAGTATAGTTTTTTGCAGTATTATCATATGATTGTCTGGATCTTTTCTTTATCTGTTGTGATGTTTCCCCTTTCATCATGAATGCTATTGATTTGGAGTTGCTCTTTCTTTCTTTTGGTTAACTGGACTAGATGTCTATTTTGTTTATCATTTCAAAGAACCAGCTTTTGGATTCATTTTTCATATAAACAAAATGAAAGAACACATGTAAAAAAAATAACACTTCAGATACTCAAATCAATTCAAAGAACAGAGGAAAGGAGAAACTATCCTCAAGCAACCCAAGAGAGAAATTAACAAAAGCATAACAGAGTAAATAAATGCATAGACCAAGAATGCAAATGAAAAGTAAGTTGAAAAGAAACAACACACATTTCTCAATAATAACCTTAAATATTAATGGTCTAAACTCCCCAATCAAAAGACATAGACTAGGAGAATTGATTAGGAAACAGAATCCATCTATACGCTGCCTAAAAGAAACCCATCTCACCCTCAAGGATCGACACCACCTTAGAGTGAAAGGATGGAAAAAAAATATTCCAAGTATTTGCTACCAAAAAGCAAGCAGGAGTTGATATTTTAATATCAGACAAAATACACCTCAGAGTAAAATTAATCAGAAAAGACAAGGAGGGCCATTATATCCTTATCAATGGAACAATTAATTAACCAGGAATATTTCACAGTCTTAAATGTTTATGCACCAAACTCTGGTGCACCAAACTTTATAAACACAATCCTTCAGGACCTCAAGATAGAGATTAATCCCAGTACTCTTATAGTTTGATACCCCACTGAGTCCTTTGGATAGGTCAACTGGACAAAAAATAAACAGAGAGACATCAGAACTGAATACAATACAATACACCAAATGGACCTCACATATATCTACGGAATATTCCACCCAAACACCAGAGAATATATTTTCTACTCAGGGCCCTGTAGAACATTTCCAAAATCGACCACATACTGGGACACAAAATAAATTTGTGGATGCTAACACCAAATCCCCCAGATGAAAGGCAAGCTGAATGATGGTATGGTTATATTTTTGATTTATCTGAAAGCAACTAGGTTGTTATAATGGGAATCCCCCAGTGGGCTCTAGAATCCACCCACCAATTATTTTCAGACTCTGTAATTACTGTATATGGGTAGAGAGTATGCAACCATCTTTTAGAATAATATGAAATTAATGGAGGAAAATGTGAATTCCTAAGCAAAAATAAAAGACTGAGAGAAAGATGCAGGACAGGTATGACAGAATACATGATCTGAGATGGTTTGGGGTGGGGTGGGGGGAGGGGATAGGGGAATATGCCTGAACAGAAATTAAAAATGATGTATGAAATACATAAAACATCAATAAAAAAAGAAATGTCAACAAATACAAAAGGATTGAAATTATTTTATGTATTCTATCAGAACACAGTGCAATGTAGCTCAATATTAACACCAGGATAAGCCCTATTAACTGTAAGAACACATGGAGACTAAACAACACAATCCTAAATATTGAGTGGGTCAGGGAAGAAATAAAGAATGAAATAGCATTCCTGGAACTAAATGAAAATGACAATACAACACAACAAAACATGTGGGATACTTTAAAAGTAGTCCTAAGAGGGAAATTTATAGCTCTGAGTGCCCACATTAAAAAAATAATAATAATAAAATAAAACAGAAAGAGAACAAATAAATGGTCTAACACTGCAGCTAAAACACTTGAGAGACAACAACAAATGAACCCTAAACCCAACAGACAGCAAGAAATAACAAAAATCAGAGCAGAAATCAGTGAAATAGAAACAAAGGAAACAATAAAAAAATCAATAGATTGACTTTTTACAGCTATTTTAAATAATTGCCTTTGGAAGTGTGGCTGGAGCTACTGAAAGTCAGTCATCTGCCATTCTCATCATTTCTCCTACTCATTTCCTTTTGCTTACTCCACTGTCACTGTGACCTTGTAGTGCTGTACATCTATGTAATTGGTCTGCTCTATTTACTCCTCTGCATTAATTCAACAACAAAACCAAGTGCTTGGTGAATATTAAAGTCTTTGTTAATATTTTTGATTCAGTACCTGGTAGTCCTAAAAACTTGGACAACTTGATTAACCTGCTTTATGCCAGTTTCCTCAAATGGACAATGGGGATGATAAAGTCCCTTCCTGTAATTATTACTGTGTATTTTATATACAATGTGTTCAGTGTAGTAGCAAACAAAATAAATGTTTGAAACCATAGCTTTGAGGCCAAGATAGCACAGCAAGTAAAAATGCCTGCCTGCCAGTCCTCATGACCTGGGTTCCTCTCCCCAGATTTACAATGTTGACAGTAAGAACTGATTTGATTACCAATTTTCCCACATTCACATGCTCATGCAGACACACATGTAAATAAATGAATAAATAAATAATAACATAGTATAAAAATAGCTTTTATCACTACTGTGGGAATCACATGAATGATGCCACTTACCCAGTATCTAAATGCATAAAATTTTAGAGCAATGACTATAATAGAAAAAAAATTATATCAACCTTTTATGTCAAGAAAATGTGGTCTTCATAGTAGTAAAAACTACAAAGAACATTCTAGGGAATGATATATTTTTAAAACATCTTACTATTTTAATAACATAAGGATAGATCAAGGAAGGTGGATCACATTGATCAGTAAGGAATGTACTGAAGGTGTGATATTTTGTGAAGTAGCTATCTTAATATTTCAGCAAAAATGAGAGCAAGAATGAGATGAAACCAAGTATGGATAGTCATCAGATTAAAATAAAAATAGAGCTGGGTGGGCAACCCTTTGATTGAGCAGGAGATCATAAGAGGAAAGAGAGCAAAGGATTTAAGCTGACTCTATATTTTCTAAAACCCACTGAAGGAAAGCATTGCAGAATTGGGTTGAAGTAGAGCTCTGATGATGATAAGGCTCTTGCACATTTGAAATACGTGGGAGAAACAGAGGCTCTGTGTGTCTCCCTAGAGCAGTGAGTAGGGATCTTAGAGAGAGAGCTGTGTTAGGCCGAGAGAAGGAACGGGGCTCCTGTTAGAGGTGTGTGAGAAGTATATGACGCTAAGAAAAAGGCCAAATTAGTCTGAATTAAAAGTAAATAAAGTCAGGCATTTATTCCAGGAAATGTGCTCTCTCTCGGGCGAATCCATGGCCAGGGCCATGAGAAAGTGTGCATCTGGGAGATGGGGAGAGCCTTAGTGTGTGTTGGGGGGGCAGATGGTGAAGTGTTGGAACCTGGCCAATTAGGTCTGGTGGTCTCATGGGAATTTGGAATTCCATCCAGTGATTTTTGCAGGCAAACACAAGCCCCAGACAGGAAAAGAAGGAAAGGTCCTTTCAGTCTATGCCATCTTGGCTTTTTGCCCTGAGCCTGACCTAACAGTGTGAAGAGGCAGGGTGGTTGGAATAGAAGGTCAGCTTACTATCATTTCCCAAGGGTCTTCACAGGGTACATTTTCTCTGTTCTCAAGGCTGATTCTAGCAGAATTTCTGGTTTTAAATGACTCAATTTCTACTCTTCTGCAGCTCCCAAGTGGGAGACAAATATTACTGTTTGTACTTTACTATATCACCATCACCTAACTGTGGATAAAATATTAATATCACATCAAAGGATGATTTCCAACTTATTTACTTTCTAATCTCTAGAAGATATGTAGTCTTTCCTCTAGTATAACCATACCTTCTCATGTAAAACTTAAAAAATGTTAATGTCATCGAAAATCTGGATGTACAATTTTCTGTTGTGACTCATCTAGTTCTCATTTTAACAATATATCAGTCCTGGATTTTAATTGTTTATAATATTGGTGTTGTGCTGCCAATACTAAAAAAGAAAAATTGTGGTTTTCATAAGATTTCCCCAGTGCCTTTGAGGATTTAAACAAAGTCCCTCTAACTAAACCTAAAACCATCTAACTAACCTGAAACCATCAGGAGGTTCTATCATCTTGAAAATGTAAACAAGCCATCAGAATCAAAGGTCTCATCTGTAGATAGATAGCCCAAAGTATTTAAACCTTAATACCTTAACTTTAAATGTATTAAAGGGACAGAATGTCCCTACTTCTAAGTGAAGAAAAGGCATCAAAAGTTCAAGACAGAATGAAGGCTTCAATAATTTCAGTATTTTTCCCAGAACCCTGAAGCTGAAAGGTGATTATGTAAGAATTATTCAAGCCACCATATTATGAAAATTAAATATTTTAGTAGATTTCCTTCTGCACAAAAAGCAGTCTATGAAAAACAACATCTAATATGTAGCAGTGACTACATTATGAAGATTATGTATGTAAAACAATTCTCTCAACTGTTGCATAAAGCAGGAATTACCAAGCCTACATTGCAGATTTGTAGAGCAAAATTCAAAGAAGTTATCTAATGTGGTCAAGATTAGCTGGCTAAAAAAAGATTTATCCCCAGGCTTGTTAGATTATAAAACTAATTTTTAAAAATGATTATAACAGGTTGTTCTCTCTGGGTGCATAAATATGGGTGAGAATGTTCATTAGCTGCTGGAAACAGGAAAGCGGAATTGAGCTGTTCTTATGTAAGCATGGTCCTGAGCTTCCTCCTACAGAGACTTGCCAGGCAAGGAAGTGAGAGCTCGGGCGATGCAGCTGTCCCAGCTGCTGGAGAGGGTCACAGCTCACTTTGTTATGAATGTGCATTTAATTACACTTCCTCTTCCTGTTTTTTTTTAAGTTCTGAGAATTTAGGGTTTCATATAAGTTTAAATGTTCTACCACATAGCTATATTTCTCAGTGCTTACATTTCCTTTTTGAATTGACCCCCGTTTTAGCAAGAGCTTGGCTGGATTAAAATAACCAAACTAATTGTGCACATAAAAGATTTATAATTTTACTTAGTTCTTTACATTAGACCTCATACTGACCTATGATGGCCAGAAGTGGCTCTTATCATGGGAGAGAGACACACTCTTGGTGCTTGCTATATCTTGTCTGAATTTTTAAGATTAGATTGGAAGAGTTGGCAATGTTCACATTTCAGAAAAAACAAAACACCTTTTACATGCCTGGAGGGCTGGCACATTGATTTGATTCCAGCACTTAGAAGGCAGAGATAGAAAAAAAAAAAACTATAGCCGTGGTGGCACACGCCTTTAATCCTAGCACTTTGGAGGCAGAGGCAGGCGGATCTTTGTGAGTTCAAGGCCAGCCTGGTCTACAGAGTGAGTTCCAGGACAGCTGGGGCTACAAGGAGACCCTGTCTCGAAAAGACTAAAAAAAAAAAAAAGAAGGCAGAGATAGGTGGGTCTCAAGACCTAGGCCAGCCTGGGATTGTCTACATATTGAATTCAAAACCAGCTGGGTCTGTTTTTGACGCTGTCAAAGAAAGAAAGAAAGAAAGAAAGAAAGAAAGAAAGAAAGAAAGAAAGAAAGGAAGGAAGGAAGGAAGGAAGGAAGGAAGGAAGGAAGGAAGGAAGGAAGAAAGAAAGAAAGAAAGAAAGAAAGAAAGAAAGAAAGAAAGAAAGAAAGAAAGAAAGAAAGAAAGGAGGAAAGAGGAAAGAGAGAAAGAGAGACAGGAAGGAAGGAAGGAAGGAAGGAAGGAAGGAAGGAAGGGAGGGAGGGAAAGGAGGGTGAGAGAAAGGCAAACCAAACACTCTATTATGCTGACTTTCAGATAAATAATTTTTAAGAGCCATTCATCGGCTACAAACAAGTATACAATATTCTTCCACTGGTTATCTTATATTAAAATTGAACTAGGTCTTCTGTTTTGGCAACCATAGCAGGGTTATGTCAGAAGTTATGTATGTCAATGATAAAAGAGAACTAAAAGAGGAAATTTTGTGGCCAGTGTATGAAAATAGCTGCCAGCTCTGTGACCACACAGCTGAGTGTCTGAGGAAGGCCTGTTCCTTCTAGTGTCCCATGTGGTAAGTGGTGAACAAGAGATGCTGGGTACAGAGACAAAGAGAACCAGGACAACCTTGCCACATCCTGGATCAGTGATGGATACACTTGGTATGTAGCCACAAGTGTCTTCTCCACTGATGACTTCTTCATATCTGCATTCTGCATTGTCCAAGTCCTCTTGGTCACAAAAGGAAAAAGGTCTTGGGAAAGAAAGCTCCTGCTCTCACTCAAAAGGATGAAACCACACAGTATGACATCTGCTCTTCTTATCTCAAACTCTCTCTTCTTACAGAATTAAAACGTATTTTAAAATGCATGGATTGGGGGCTGGAGAGATGGCCTAGAGGTTAGGAGCACCAACTGCTCTTTCAGAGGACCTGGGTTCAATCCCCAACACCCTCATGATGGCTGAGAACCATTTTTAACTCCAGTTCCTGGGGAATCCGACACCCTCTTCTGACCTCTGTGGCATTTTGTGACACAGGTGCTCAGACCTACATGGAGACAGTACATTCATACACTTACAATATAAATAACATTTAAAAAAATGTTTAAAAAATTGCATGGATTGGATCTAAAGGACATTGTTATGTGAGTTTTGAGAAAAGTATACATTTTTGTAAGGATCAAAGATAGATACACTCAAATACACATGGTTTTATATCAGTGTATATCTGTGTCTATCAAAGTTATCTGTCATTAGAAACTTGGCTGGCCCCTCAGAGCAGATCCCATAGCCACACCCTAAAGGGAACAGGCCAGGTCTCCCTGCAGCTCTCTTCTAGGACAGAGTTGTGAAGCAGTCTGTACTGTAACTTGACTGCTCTTAACTTATGGAACCTGTCTGTTTCGTGCTCTGAATGATGCTCTCTGAAGAGGCTCCTCTGCCATAGCATCCCTAGCAAGCACTCTCTGTTTATCCGTTTCTGTCTCTTTGTCTCTGTTTATCTGTCTATGTCTCTGTTACTGTCTCTATTTCATAACACTCATTATTAATCTTTATGAAGCTCCTCTCCAGGTTGTAAAAGAATGACTTCCTTGCCTCTAAGGCATCATGTTTAGATCTCCATATATGGTGCTGTTTCTGTCTTATGCTCTTCCTGCCACCTCAAGGCTCTATCATGGACTCAAGGCCTTTTCTCCTAATAAACTACAACTTCTGAGAGGAATTTGTGTCTGCTTCCTCTTAAGACAAAATTATTGTTCATTACTATTTTCATTATATTTAACACCCATATTTTGTAAATTTTTATAAAATGATGACAAATCCTTTTATAAAATGATGACAAATACCAGTGTAATCTTAAAATAGAAAATGTAAGCCCATTCCTAGAACACATTCTCCAGGGATCTTTTTTATGTTGTTCCTTATGAGATGAAAAATGTTCATAGGATCCTGAATGCTTTCTCTCCATGTTAAAAAAGAAATATAAGATCTAGGGTCTTGGGCTGGAGAGAAGGCTCAGTCGTTAAGATCATGAGTGGCTCTTGCAGAGAACACAGGTTCAATTCCCAGCACCCACATGGCAACTAACAATCATCCATAACTCAAATTCCAAGGGACCCAGTGTCATCTTCTGATTTCTTCAGTCACTGCACAGCACAGTGCACCGACCTACATGTAAGCAATATACTCATACATATAAAATAAAAATAATAAATACAGCATTTAAAAAAAAATAACTAGGAACTAGAGAGATGGCTCAGTGACTAAGAGTGTGTACTGTTCTTCCAGGGAACCAAAGTTCAGTTCCCCAAACAGAAACTATGCCAGGTATCTCACAACCAATTTCTAACTATAACTCCAGGGAATATAATGTCTCTAACTTCCTGGGACATCTGAACTCTTGTCCATGTATCCACACACGAACAAACACACATACACATAAATTTAAAAATGAAGTAAATCCTTGCATAATAATAATTAAATAAATGTGAACTAATGACCAATTCATAGACTATATCAAATTCTGGTTGTACTAATCCAAATCATAAGGTCATGAGCAAACAGATTTAAGAAGATTGATAAAGCACTCTAGTGTCTTTGAACTTCAGCCTATATATGTATGTAATAAAGAATAGGGCTGGAGAGATGGCCTAGCGGTTAAGAGAGCTGACTGCTCCCCGGGTTCGATCCCCAGGGGAATCCGACGCCCTTTTCTGACCTCTGCGGCATTGCATGACACGGGTGCACAAACCTGCATGCAGACAGTACATTCATACACATACAAAAATAAATAAAAATTAAAAAAAAAAGAATGGAGGACTTCCAACGTAGAATTGAATCTTGTTAAAAATGAAAGCTGAATGCTGTCATGGGTTCTACAGAGAAGTCATCTTATTCAAGCCACGCCCAAACAGTTTTTCACCTGTATATTCCTATTTGGCATGAAAAGTGTTTTGTAAATCTGTACCTCTGTTATTTTTTATTTTATAATGCTTTTATTGATGTTTTGTGTATTTCAGACATCATTTCTTAGTTCAGTTTAGACATATTCCCCTTTCTCTTCCTCCCACCCCATCCAAGATCATGAACTCTGCCATAACTGTCTTGCATCTTTCTCTCAGTCTTTTTTTTTTATGTTTAGGAATTCACATTTTCCTCCTTTAATTTTATATTACTCTAAAATATGAATACATACTTTCCATTCATAAACAGTAATTACAGAGCCTGAAAGTATGTGGTGGATCAATTCTAGAGCCCATAAGATATTTACATTATAACAACATAGTTGCTTTCAGATAAACAGAAACATAACAATAATGTTGTTCAGCTGGCCTTTCATCTGGAGATTTGGTTTTAGCATCCACAAGTGAGGGAGACCATTCACCACTTGTTTTTCAGGGACTGTGTTACTTTACTTAGCATAATGACTTTGAGTTCCATCCATTTACCTGCAAATTTCATGATGTCATTTTTCTTTACCTCTGAGTAGTACTCCATTGTGTAGATGTACCACATTTTGGCATCCACTCCTCTGTTGAGGGGCATTTGTGTTGGTTCCATCTCTTTTCTATTATGAAGAGAGCTGCACTAAACATGGATGTGCATGTATCTTTGGGGTTAGGATGCGTCTTGTGGGTATATACCCCGGAGTGGTATGACTGGGTTAGGTGGTAGGCTCATTTTGAGGCTTTTAAGGGTTTTCCACACTGTTTCCATAATGGTTGCACAAGTTTACATTCCCACCAGCAGTGGATGATTGTTCCCCTTTCCCCGCAACCTCTCCAGCGTTTGGTGTCTTTTATGTTCTTAATCTTAGCTGGTCATATTGGAGTGAGATGATATCTGAGGGTGGTTTTAATTTGCATTTCCAGGGCTGGAGAGATGGCCTAGTAGTTAAGAGTGCCGACTGCTCTTGCAGAGGACCTGGGTTCGATCCCCAGCACCCACATGACAGCTGAGAACTGTCTTTAACTCCAGTTCCAGGGGAATCCAATGCCCTCTTCTGACCTCCACAGCATTGCATGACACGGTGCACAAACTTACATGCAGACAGTACATTCATACACATTAAATAAATAAGTAAATAAATAAATAAAATTTTAAAAAATTTCCTTCCTTTAATTTGCATTTCCTTATTATTAATGGTGTTGAACACTTTTTAAGATGTTTCTCAGCCATCTTTACTTACTCATTACTGAAGTCTCTGTTCAGCTCTTTACTCCATCTTTTGAGTAGGTCATTTGTGTTCTTACTTTTTTGTTTTTTGAGTAGTCTATATATTCTTGATGTTAATGCTCTGTCAGATGAATCACTGGTGAAGATTTGCTCCCACTCTGTGGATTTTTCTCTTCACTTCCTTGATTGTTTCCTTTGCTGTACAGAAGCTTTTGAGTTTGATGAGGTCCCATTTGTTGACTGTTTACCTTATTTCCGGCACAGCTGCTGTCTGATTTAGAAAGTCTTTTCCTATGCCTATGTCTTGTAGGTTGTTGCCAACCCCTGAAGTGTTTCAGGTTTCACATTGAGATCTTTGATCTACATGGAGTTGATTTTTGTATAGGGTGAGAGGTAAGGATTTAATTTTGTTCTTCTACAAATGGTGATCCAGTTTTGCCAGCCATCTTTGCTGAAGATGCTATCCTTCCTCCTTTGAGGATTTTTTGCCTCTTTGTCAAATATGAGGTGGCAAAAATTGTATAAGCTCAAGTTTGTATCTTCAATTTTGTTCCTTTGATCAACAGGTCTGTTTTTGTGCCAGTACCATGCTGTCTTTATGACTATGGCCCTATAATATAGCTTGAAGTTGGTAGGGCAATCCCACCTGTATTTGCATTTTTTACTCAGTTATCTCTGTTTATTAAGGTGGTAGATTTTGACTTACATGGAGACATGGAGTAGTGCCTAATAAGAAAAAAAAAAAAAAAAGATAAATGAAAAGGGAATTAGGCCATATGAGAATCTAAGTGGGAGGGAGGGCTCTCTTTACATCTTTACATGAGACCAGAATCATAAAGCAGGCAGAACTGTGTGGAAAATGCTTTCTTCATGGATAAGTAGAAAGAAGTGCAGAACGCTTTGAAAAATCATATTTTTTGTAACTAGCTCTTAGCAAAATCAGGTTGTCTGCAGATTTCAATTCTCCCCTTCCTGAGGCTCTCTAGTCTTCTTTGTATCTTTTCCCTCAGCCTGTGTTCAGAATTTTAATCACAGTGTGAACTAGTCAATATCTGGTATGGATTAAGCCATTTGCCGAAACAAACTTCTGTCCCTCAGGTGCCCTTTCTTACTAATCTTCAGAGCCATGGAAAAAGCTGGGAGCATCCTGCCAGTTTTAACTGTAGAGATCTGAACAATAAGGATTATCAAACTAATTTTCATCTTATTGAAATAAATTAAAACCATAACTATATAAAATATCAAGCCTTGTGTGAAATATTTTGATAAAATGTTTTTCTCAACATATTTCTAATATTTTCTTTCATGGGATTTTTGCTGCTCTGGTGATGGGTATCACCTCATTTCTATGTCAACTTGAGGTCCCATTGCTCATTTGAACTATGTGATCAACTAATCCTGCTAACCTGCACTCATGTTCTTAGATCCCACATGCTGGCAGATGTAGAAGCATTCCCCAGGCAGGATCAGAAGAGGTCCTCAAACATTCCCTGTACATGCCAGTTACAGAATGAGAAAGGTAACTGCCCAGAGAATGAGCTCAGTAGACTCCACAGGAAGGGTACATGTTGGGATAGATAAATCAGTTTTATTTGCAAAATATTCATAATATTTATTAGATTTCTCTTGAATAAATATATTATTGGTTGAGAACAAATAGCGACTCCAATTATCCTTAAGTATCATAAAAATTATGTCATCATATAGTCATACTTGACATAGTTTCTATATATTTCCTCATGTGGCTTTAGAAAGTGGTTGAAAAAGAAGGTGCCATGCTTATATTTTACACAGAACTTTTACTTGATTTTCTAATTATTTTTGTTAAAACTTAATGGTTCTAGAAGTGCATGGTTACCCCCAGAATATCACTACTATACTTTCAGTCACTAGTGGTAACAATTTTTTTTTAAAGTAACAATACAAACTGACTTTAGGAAATAGAGAATAGATGTATGGTATCATGAAGGGTGAAGCTTCTGGGGTAGCTCAGGGAGGATTGACTGCTCAATGATGCCACTCAGGGCACTACATTTGTTTCTGTAAAGCTTTCTTTACAGAAAGCTTTGTTCCTTGAGATCAAAGATTGGCAATAGTATATTCAAACCCCAAAATTTCTTAGATTATGGATTTGTAAGACAAGTGTCTTCTTGAAGCCTCCATAATCCCCTCTGTTGGAAGCAAGATAAATCCTCAGCTCATCCCTGAACCAGCTATGGTCCTATCTAGCCACACAGGTTAGGAAACATGGGAAAGCAAACAGGGAAGAAGGAAAGGAAGGATGGAGAAAAGGGTGAGAATTCCCTGATGGTCTGTCTCAGTCATCCTTTTTTATATAAACTTATGTCTAGAGTTTACTAATTGGTTTGTATTTAGTCTCATGAATTTACATTTAAGTATACATTTTTATGTGTATGAGTGTTTTGCCTACATGTATGTAAGGGCACCCTGGTTGTGCAATGTCTTTGAAGGCCAGAACTGGAGTTGTGGACCATTAGTAACTACAATGTGGGTGCTAGCAACCAAGCCTGAGACCTCTGCAAAAGTAGACAGTGCTCTTAACCACTGAGCCATCACCCCAACCTTAGGAATTCACATTGTCTGTATCAAGGATTATTTGTGGAAATTGATAAGGCTGGTCACCAGAAAACATTTTAAATCACACAGACAAGTCTACCATTTTATTCTTTGTTTTCTTTTTCCTAAATGAGTAATCAGAATATGATTTTATATGACTATCTTTATATCATTTTGGAATGAGAAATGTCCCACTTAGACTCAGGTATTTGAAACCCTGGATGTCAGTTGGTGTCCCTGTTGATAGAGGTTTAGGAGGTGAGGCCACTGGGGTGGGCTTTGAGAATTCATAGGCAACTTCCAGTTCCTACTCTGGTTCTTGTTTGTGGTTCAGTATGTAAACTCTATACGCCCTGCTCCTGTAGCTCTGCCTGTCTCTTGCTTCTGTGCCTTCCCGAACATAATGGAGTACTATCCCTCTGGAAAACATAAACCTTAAGTCATGATATTTTATGAAAGCAATAGAAAATAAGCAATACACCTATGTACAAGGTATAGACATGGTATAGGAAACTCATTTATTCCTCAATTTGTGGCTTTACTACTTTATAAACAACAAAACAAATTGCTAGAAAAATTACTTTTAATAATAGTGCAAAATAAAAGTTAATGTTTTACTTAAAAATCAATGTTGAGAGTATGGAGGTGGCTTGGCAGTTAAGAGCTTTTACTGGTCATACAGTTATCTGGAGGTTTTGTTCCCAATACCCACATGGGTCAGGCTTATGACCACCTGTAACTCCAGTTCCAGAATAACCGATGCCCTCTTCTGGCCTCTGTGGATGTCTGCATTCACATGGTGCATATACATTCATGTAAATAGATACATGTAGCATAAATAAAATGAAAAATAAATGTTCTTTTAAAAAGCAATGTCAATCTCTCTGTCTGAAGCATTTAGCATTCCTTATAAGAATGTTTTGTTGTTATCATTTTGCTGTTTTTTTTTTTTTAATTTTGGTTGATTGATACAGGATTTTCCTGGTGCCCCAGCTGGCATGGACCCTACTTTGTAGACCAGGCTAGCTTCCATCTCACCAGAGATCTACCTTCTTCTGCTTCCCCAATGCAAAGATTAAAGGAATTCAACATCAGCTTCAGGCTTGGCTCTCTGGGTTTTTTTTTTTTTTTTTTTTTTTTTTTTTGATACTGCCTCACTCTATTATTAAAAGGCAGTTTGGGGCTCCCTATACAGCAAGTTGGACTGTAACTTAAGGGCTTCCTACCTCAGCCTTCCATGTCTGCTAATGTAGACAAGAATCACCATGCTAGTTTTAGAATCCTTTTTTTGAAAGAAAATTGTCAAATTTTATGTTTTACTTCCCTTTCCAAAATTGGGAACTGCAAAGACTTCAAAGTATTCATTGAACTAATGGAGTCAATGAATGAAGATGGCATAAGACATTTGTAGAGTCCAGAGATGTGAATTCAGACATGGAAGTGACCAATCTATGTGACCCTTAGACCCTTTTCCTTGAACTCAATCACTTTGTTTAGTAAAGCCTGGTTTCTCTTTTTTTAAGGAAGAAACAATAATATTTTTTTTTTATTAATTTATTTTATTTCGTATGTGTATGATGTACTGCCTGCATGCAAGTTGTGCAACCCGTTGTGCAACGCCGCGGAGGTCAGAAGAGGGTCGGATTCCCTGAGCTGGAGTTCTCTGGAATTGGGTAGTTTCAACGGCTCTCGGCCGCCATGTGGGTGCTTGGGATCGAACCCGGGCCTCTGTAAGAGCAGTCGGTGCTCTTAACCGTGCCATCTTCCAGCCCCAGAAACAAAATATTTTTCCAGTATTAGTTTGATATTGAAGAATATTAATATTTTAGTAACTTATTATATAGAAAATATTAATTGACTTTAATAATTATGAAAAAATAGATATTAATATTTATTTTAAAATATTGTTGATGCAGAAGAGAGCCTCAGTAATCAATACATTTTCTAAAAAAAGATCCCCCCCAATTTTAAGGCTGCTATGTCTAAGTTTGTACATTTGAATTTTCATATTTAAATAAAAAAACAGAAATAGTTTTTGATAAATATAAAAATATATCACTGTACCTCTCCTCTTTCATTTAAGCCCAGAGTCTAAATTTTTATTTTGTTTTCAAATGTGAAAAATGTATTCTAGTCTACTAAATTACTCTCTAAAATTAATTTTTGAATATTTTGCTTATTTTTAAACAAAACAAAGTTTCTTAGTATAACTATTGTTATATACTATATTATTTGTAATATGGTATTCCTTTCCTTAAATGTATTTTTTTAATAATATACTTGGATATAATCTAACATTTACATATGTAAACTATATTGTTCACTTAACTGTTTTTGCTACTATTGACACAACCAGTGTCAGCCGGGATGGCTTGCTGGCCAGTATGCTTTATGCATTCAAGATGCTGAGTCATCCTATATGTTGTCTACTATTTCCAGACACCCCACTTCTTCCTTGCCTAACCATATCCACCTGCTAAGGACACCTGCTCTGAAAAGCTCTCCAAGCATAATATCATCAGAATCCAGGAACCAACAATGCCTGTTCCATCCACTTTCCCTAGAAAATTAGAATTTTATAACTTATAATTAATTCCAACTAGTAACTTTTTTTTCACATAAATTTATTTTATTTATTTATTTTACTCAAATCTAGACCCGTGTTCCCAATCCATTCCCCCACCCCGCCAGAGCTCATATTCTGACAAACATACTTTTCATCTCTTCAGTCTTCTCAATATTTTCTATGGGAAGTTGACTGTTTTGAGCAGATATTCACTGTTTCCGTCATATTTCTTGATGCAGTTTTTTCTGTTGTTTTATCTTGTTGTTGTTTCCAAATTGCATTACGCCCAACTGCTTTGTACAAAAAGCTCAGGGGGCCCCACAGAAGAAATACTTTTAAAGGCTGGTAATTGGCACTAGCATCTACAGATGAGGGATACCATTCGTCGTTTAGTTTTTCTGGGACTGTGGTACTTCACTCAGCATGATGTCCTCTAGCTCCCAGCCATTTTCCTGCAAAGCTCGTGATGTTCGTCTTTCTTTACTGCTGCATTTAGAACTCCATTGTGTAGATGTACCACATTTTCTCTATCCACTCGTCAGTTGAGGGGCATTTAGGTTGGTTCCAGCTCCTTTCTATTGTGAAAAGCTGCAATAAACATGCCTTACATGTATCTCTGTGGTGGCGTAAGTCTTGAGGGTACATGCCCAGGAGTGGTTATAGGCTGGGTCGGTGGCAAGTTCATCCAAGTCTTCCAAGGGTTCTCCACACTTGCTTTCCATAGTGGCTTTACGAGGTTACATTCCCACCAGCAGGGGATGAGTGTTCCCCTTTCCCCACAACCCTCCAGCACTTGGTAGCATTTGTTTCTTTTGATCCTAGCCAGTCTTATTGGAGTAAGATGATATTAAAGTGGTTTTCATCTTGCATTTCCTTAATGATTATGATGTGAACAGTTTCTTGAGGGTGTTTCTCAGACATCTCTAATTCCTCACTTGTGAAGTCTCTTGTTCAGTTCTTTGTTCCATCTATTGAGTGGGTCATTTTTTCTTTTTTCTTTGTTTTGGTAGAGTTTATATATTCTGGAAATCAATGCTTTGTCAGATGTATCTGCAGTGAAGGTTTCCTCCCACTCTGTGGGATTTCTCTTCACTTCCTTGATTGTTTCTTTTGATGTACGGAAGCTTTGAGTTTGATGAGGTCCCATTTGTCAATTATCGACCTTAATTTTTGCAGCTGCTGTCTGATTTAGGAGTCTTTTCCTATGCCTATGTCTTGTAGTCTTGCTGCCAACTTTTTTCTATCACCTTTAGAGTTTGGGGTTTCACGTTGAGGTCTTTAATCCATCTGGAGTTGACTTTTTGTTTTTTTTTTCTTTTTTTTTGACTTTTTTTTAACATTTTTTTTTATTGATGCTTTGTGCATTTTTATACATCATTTTTCCAATTCAGTTCAGGCATATTTCCCTTTCCCTTCCCCCCCAACCCCTGCCCCAACCGAGATCATGCATTCTGCCATAACTGTCTTTCTGCATATTTCTCCCAGATTTTTTCCCATTTTTTAGCTATAAGTGATAATCCATGAGTACAAGCATCCTTCATGTAAAACCAATTTGCAGGCTGTTGTGCCCGAAACCCCCACAGCCCCACCTTCAGCGTGGGGGTGAGGGGTTGTATGTTCAATTCAAGATGTTGATCAAATGAGTGTTCAGACTAATTGTTGCTAGTATTTCACCATTCACCCCAATCGCAGCCCTTACATTCTACCACGCCCCCCTCTTCCGCAGATTATTCCCTGGGCTTAGAAAAGGGGCACAGGTGGATGAGAAGCAGAACAGTCCACTCTCTCTGGAGCTGTTGTGAGTTGATTTTTGTATAGGGCGAGAGGTAGGGGTTTAATTTCATTCTTCTACAAGTGGCGATCCAGTTTTGCTAACATCACTTGCTGAAGATGCTGTCTTTTCTCCATTGTGGCTTCTTGGCCCCCTTGTCAAATATGAGATGGCTGAAATTGTATGTGTTGCTCAGATTTGGATCTTCGGTTTTGTTCCGTTGGTCAACTGTCTGTTTTTGTGCCAATACCAGGCTGTTTTTATGACTATAGCCTGTAGTATAGTATTGAAATAGAGATCCCCCTGTATTGCTCTTTTCACTCCAGGGTTGTTTTGGCTATTTGGGGTCTTTTGTTTTTTTCCAAATGAATTTAAGAACTTTTGTTTCCAAGCCTGTGAAGAAACTCTTGGGGATTTTGATTGGGATTGCGTTATATCTTATACAAGAGTTTTGGTAAATTGGACATTTTTAACATATTATTTTTCCCAATCCATGAGCATGGGAGCACTCTTCTGAGTCTTCTTCAATTTCTTTCTTAAGGGTTTTAAAATTTTTTTGTAGAGGTCTTTGGTGTCTTTGGTTAGGTTTTCCTAGGTTTATCTTATTGTTTTTTTTGAGCGCTTTGTGGTGGGGAAGGTCTCTTTGAATTCTTTCTCCAGTTGCTTGTTCTTGGTGTAAAGAAAGGCCATGATTTTTTAAGGTTGATTTTGTATCTCTGCCACTTTGCTGAAGCTGTTAATCGTTTTTAGGAGTTTTTGTGGAGGATTTTAGCATCCCTTAAGTAAACAATCATATATCACAAATAGGGATCTATCAGTAAGTGTTGATTTCCTCTTTTACAATTAGTACTCCTTTAATTCTTTTCTTGCCTTATTGCTCTAGCAAGTGTTTCAAGCACTATATTGAAGGGAGTGGTGACAGGGGGCAGCCTTGCCAAATTCCTACCTTTAAAGGGAATGTTTCTGTCATTTACCCCATTTAGGATGATATTGGCTGTGGGTTTCCTGTATATGGCTTTGATTACATTGAGGATTGATCCCTCCAATCCAATTCCTTCTAGGACTTTAAGCATGAAGGGTGCTGGGATTTTGTCGAAGGTTTTTTCAGCTCAATTGAGAGATTAGGTTGTGGTTTTTGTCTTTGATTCCGTTTATGTGTTTGATTATGTTTATTGATTTTCATATGTTGAACATCCTGCATCTCTGGTATGAATCCATTTGTCATGATGGATGATCTTCTTTGATGTGCGTCTGTATGCATTTGCCGTATTCTGTTTAGAATTTTGGCATCTGTGTTCATTAGAGTCTATAATTTCCTTTTTAGTTGGATCTTTGCCTGGTTTTGGTAATAGAGTGATGTTGTCTTAATAGAAGGAATTTGGAGGAATTCCCTCTGAGTTTTATACTTCTAAACAGTTTCAGTAATAATGGTTGTAGGTCTTTTTGAAATGTTTTATACAATTCTGCTGTGAAACCTCTGGGCCTGGGCTATTTTTAGTTGGGAGGCTTCTTACTACATCCTCTATTTCTTTATATGTTATGGGTCTGTTTAAGCTGCTGGTCTCTTTTGGCGAGCTTTGGTGATTCCCAGGATTTCAGTATTCATCCAGTTTCTTCTAGGTTTCAAACTTGTGTAGAATATAGGTTCTTGTAATATTCCCATTATAATTTTCTTGATCTTTTCCTTGTCCGTTGTGATATTTCCCTTTTTCATCACGGATTGTATTGATTTGGAGTTGTTCCTTCTTTCTTTTTGTTAACTGGCTAGAGGTCTGTCTATCTTGTTTATATCTTTCAAAGAACCAACTTTTGGCTTCATTGATTTTTTGTATTGTTTTTCTTTGTTTCTATTTCATTGATTTCTGCTCTGATTTTTTGTTTATTTCTTCCTGTCTGTTTATCTTTAGGTGTTCATCTCTTGTTGCCTCTCAAGTGCTCTCTGTAGTGTTAGATCATTCACTTGTGCTCTTTCTGTTTTTCTAATGTAGGCACCCAGGGGATAAAATTCCCTCTTAGGACTGCTTTAAGGTATCCCATAGGTTTTTGTTGTGTTGTATTGTCATTGTCATTCAGTCCCAGGAATGTTTTTATTTTTTCTTTATCTCTTCCTTGACCCATTCATTATTCAAGAGTGTGTTGTTTAGTCTCCATGTGTTCTTGTAGGCAGGAGGGCTTGTCCTGGTGTTGATGTTGAGCTTTATTGCACTGTGTCTGACAGGATGCATGAAATTATTTCAATCTTTTTTGTATTTGTAGAGGTTTCTTCTGTGTCCAGGTATGTGGTCGATTTTGGAGAATGTTCCGTGGGGTACTGAGTAGAAAGTGTATTCTCTGGTATTAGGATGGAATGTTCGTGTAGAGGTCTATGAGGTCCATTTGGTGTATCATATCGTTCAGTTCAGACGTCTCTCTGTTTTTTTTTTGTCTGTTGACCTATCCAAAGGACTCAGTGGGGTATTGAAATCTCCACTGTGAGTGTAACTTGTTTTTCTGTGACTTGTGGTCCTGGAGAATTGTCTTTATAAAGTTTGGTGCACCAGAATTTGGGGGCATATATTTCATAACTGGTGAAATCTTCTTTGGTGGATGTTCCTTTGATCAAAAATGTAATGGCCTTCTTTGTCTCTTCTGATTTTCTTTTACTTTGAAGTCTATTTTATCTGATATTAAAAAGCAAACACCTGTTTTCTTTTTGGTACCATTTGCTTGGAATATTTTTTTCCATCCCTTCACTTTAAGGTGGTGCCTGTCCTTGAAGGTAAGATGTGTTTGTTGTGAGAAGCATATCAATGGATTTCTGTTTCCTATCCAGTCTCCCAGTCTATGTCTTTGATTGGGGGAATTTAGTCCATTTATTATAAGGTTATGACTGATATAGGTTTGTGTGCTAGAACTCCAAACAGACAAGATCAGAAAAGAAATTCTCCATGCCACATCATAGTTAAATTGCTAGACACCAAAACAAAGACAGAATCCTTAAAGCCACAAAGAAAAACAGTACCTATAAGGGGAAACCTATCAGAATTACAACGACTTCTCAACGCAAACTATCAAAGCAAGAAGAACCTGGAGCAAAGCATTCCAGTTAAGGGACAATAGATGCCAAACCAGGTTACTATACCCAGCAAAAAATGTCAATCATAGTTGAAGGAGAGAGAAAAATCTTCCATGACATAAACAACTTGAAAGAATACATGTCTGGAAAACCAACCCTTCAGAGAATACTTGAAGCAATTCAAAGAACAGAAGAAAGGAGCAACCAACCCCAGGCACCTAGAAAGAGAAATCAATAAAAGCATAACTGCAGAAGTAGAAACCTAAATCAAAACTGCAGATGGATAATAAGGCAAAAGGAAGCAACACAAACCAAATAGTAACTTTTTAAATACTAACATGTACGCATAATTGGTCAAATCATGTTTTGCCTTGCTGCCTTTAAGTCCAACATCAAATTTCTAGAATAGGAACTTGATAAATGCTAATCTTTCTACATTGTTCCCTCCCATCTTTCAAAAATGCAGACAGTTTTCTTTCTCTGGTATTACAATTTTTAAGAAATTTCTCACTTCTCTTACATTTCTATAATTATAATTCAGGTTATAAATGATTTTATGTCTAGTCCCCATCTCACACCCTTTTAAAAGACTTTTAAAAATTTTATTTATTACTTTTATTTTATATGTATGAGTGTTTTGCCTGCATGTATGCACCCCTATTGTGCAGTGTTCCTGGAGGACAGAAAGGGGTGTTGTATCCCCTGGGACTGGAGTTTCAGAAGGTTATTAGCTGCCATGCAGGTGCTGGGATTTGAAGGCAGGTCTTTTACAAGATCAGTTAGTGGTCTTAACCACTGGACTACCTCTCCACAACTCCCTTTAAAACTACTTTTCTGAGGATACTAGGCCTTTTTTTGAGAAATGAGAAAATTGAAGCTTGATCAGTCCATGTAAACTGACTCAAATCACCCAGTTAGTAAGAATTGAATATAATTGTTGACCTGATGGGTTCTTGGTCGGTTGGAAGATCGATTGTTCTTCTAGGAGGCTTCCAGGATTACAATTCCAGCTCTGACACTTAATATATGACCTTGAATTGACATTTTTTTCTCTTATTTTGATAGTAAAGAACCTTGCTGCATCATTCATCTCCTAGGACTGCTGTTCAGATTCAGTCTATTAACACGTGTAATTGTAAGGCAGAATATAGGCTTACAACAGAGAGCTACTGGACTTACTATGTGCTTGGTAAATGTCAGTTGATATATAAGATAAAGTAACAAATATGAAAGACTACCTGGATAAATATTTCACTCTACTTTGAATAAACCTCATCTAATACAGTAAGGTACACACAAGTTGATAAAAAAATACAAAGTTGGGAGATAACACCAAGCAAACGGAAAAAAAAATACAATAATGAATTAAATAAATGATATTATGATCAGTTAAATCAATGACAAAGGACATGAGGCATTAAAAGACTTCATGAATGGTAGGTCGGTGCCACTGCCCCCAAGGTGCCATCTTGCCCCTGCTGAGGAGAAAGTCATGCAGTGACCTGCAGGCTTCCTTGAGTAAGGAAGTGGAAGAGTCATGTTCTAATCCTCTTTACATGTATTTCAAATATTGTCTTGTTCAACTGTACAATGGAAATGTGCTAAGTTGAAGAGTCATTGACTTTTCATGAAAATAGAACTGTAACTAGCATGATCTTACACTTCAGGAAAACCAGATCTTTCTAAGGGGAGAAACAGCCTTTTAACTGTCTATTTTACCTTTATCTGTTTATTTAAAATGACATGGTCAAGGAAAAACAGAATCTCAGATCTTCTAAATTGAGCTAAAAATCCTTCTCTTTTCATGGTTGATTTAAAGTTGCTGTGTTTGGTTAGTTTATGTCGACTGTACTCAACCTAGAAAGAGCTGGGAAGAGGGAACCTCAAGAGCAGAATTAGCTCCATCAGATTAGCCTGTAGCCCTCTCTGAGGGGCCATTTTCTTTATTCTTGTCTGTGGGTAGTACCAACCCTGGACAGGTCAGCTAGCAGCAGCGTTCTTCTGTGGTCTCTCCTTCAGTTCCTGCCTCTAGGTTTCTGCTCCAAGTTCATATTTTGAGTTTCTGCTTTGGCCTCCTTCAATGATTAACTGTAAACTCTTCAGCCAAGTAAACCCTTTCCTCACTCAAGCTGGTTTTGGTCAGGGTTTTATTATAGCAACTTAAATCACACTAGGACATATACAAAGACTTGTATTTTTATCTAAGATGATGCTAGACATCTAAACACATTATCTGAGTGACTATGTGCAGCAGAACTGAAAAACTTAACTAATGCTATCCATCTTCACCATAGAGCTAAAAGAGTTGAAATGGACAATAAAGTTCAGTCAGGCAAAGGGGGAAGGGAGATGAGCCACATGGAGCAGCTGCAGATGTCCAAAAGAGGAGCTGGAGCTCAATAAATCACCAGGCACAATGTGAGAAGCCTTTTAGATACAATGCCCAGCTAGAATCACAAACATTTCAAGTAACTATATACATGTGCTCACATGCTCTACTCCTTACGAAGGCAAAAACAACATAAGACAAAGACTGCAGATGGCTCACCATTCTCCTTTGGGTGGCCAGGTCTCACTTCATTCTTCTGTAGAATGGCTTTTTATTGTGTGTGTGTCAGAGGGCAGGGGGTGTTGTGAAGAATGAGAAGGAAACTTCAGAAATGGGAGCTGGGGTTGGGCTAAAAGAAAATGGAGCCTGCTTCACAAAACTCTGTAATAATTTTCTCAAACATAAACAAAGCTAAAAGAGACTTTTGTGATCTACCGCCCAAATAGAACCAAACAATGAATCTTGTACAGATAGGTAATTCCTTTGTGTATTTAATACTTAATAGCCTAGATTTTGTTTCACATGAAACAATGCCCTGGGAAAATGCTACATTGTAAGTTGAAAACAAACAAGCAAAACAGAATAAGTGGAAGTACTTAAAATCTCTATTTGCCTTTAATTTGACAGAATAAAAAATAGATGCTCATAAAATGCAATTGTAATCATCAATAAAAACCAAGTTTACCCTATTTAAAAATTAAATGAATGTCACCAGTTATTTATGAAATAAATGAAAAATAAACATGTGATTTCAAAATTATAATGAGCTATGTGCAAAAATGCCATAATGAAACTCAGTAAATATCAGTTCTTAAAAGTGAATAAACAAAGCACTATTGTTTAGGGACCATTTAGGTGGTAAAACTATCAAAAATAAATTCTAGGTTTGATGGTACAAGTTTGTAATCCCAGCCCTCAGGAGGCTGAGGCAGGACATTTGCAAATTCAAGACTAGTCTGAGCAAATGTCAGACACTCTATCTCAAAAACATAAGAACCAAATCAAAACAAACAAGCGGGTCTAAGGAGATATTTGCTGGGTAATGTGCTTACTGTAAAAGCAGGATGCCCTCAGTTCAGATCTCAGTATCCTTGGAAAAAGCTGGGCAAGGTATCCACCTATAACCTCCCCCCACCCCAGCCAGCAATGGTGGGGAAGGTAGAGATTGGCCAGCCAGATGAGGCAATGTATTGAGCTGCAGGTTCAGAAAGAGGCCGTCACCAAAAATATAAGATGAAAGGGGAAAAAAAAAAAAAAAAAAAAGAAAGAAAGAAAACGGACTGACAGCAACTTCAGGCCTCTGTACACAGAAAAATGGATGAGAACATCCTCCACACACATGCACAAATGCATCCACATATACAATCCTCCCCCCAAAACAAGCAAACCAAAAAGCAAAGAATTTGAAAAATAATGACATGCTGAACATAAATGGAAAATAGGTGTGGAATACCAGAGCTGCTATTCATTATAGGCACCTTGGAATTTCACAGGGACTGATGATTAGCTTCTGTTGGAAAGCAGTAACTCTGCTTATATATTACGTATTTGAGCTACATGTAAGTGTGGAATCAATATATAACTATAAGATGGTGCTCTTCAACAGGTCTGATTACTGCATTTGTTTCCATAACAAATTTAAAATTTCACTAATTCATCTTGCCTTTAAATATAATGGAGTCATCAACTTTATGTAATGATGAAGTTACTATGTTTTCCATTTTTGAGAATTTACCTATGGAAAAAGTCTTTGCTCTAGAAATATCAAAATAAAGATGCATTATTATACAGTGTGTAGTGGAATTGTTACATGTGGATTGATCTCAAAAATAAAAGTGAAAGACTATTAGATCAAAGGAGCAAAGAGTAAATATCATTCCATTAGCAAGAAAAAAACATTAAAATTTGAAGGCACTCAACACAACACCAAAGTTTTGCATATTATCATATGTTAAATTATTTTTTGGTCACATTCGGAAACTTCAAAATTCTGTCTCTTTGGCACCAAGAGCTGCTGGGGATGGCAGCACACTCCTGACAGGACTGGATTCCAGGCTCTGAATACAGCAGCATTTCTGCACCACTTTTCTTCAGATCTCCATAACAAATACCTTTCATTGTAATTATCCTCTCTCATAAAGAATAAAGAACAAACAACAAACAACACACACACACACACACACACACACACACGGCAAGCATGCACACACATATGCAGCGAAGTGGTCCTTCCAGAAGGGCTGGTGAATTCAGAATCTAGAATACAGTCTATCAGGTGCTAGGGTTGAACCAGAGTACTTGACAAATCAGATAGAAACTCATCTGGATTGCCATTGTAGTTTGCTATCTGTGATTCCTCATTGACTTAGTTTAGTGATTAAAAGTGTTCAATGTCTTTAATCAGTTTAGTGATTAAAAGTGTTCAATGTCTCTGATCCAAAGATAGGGAGAGCCTCAAGCTTTCCACATTACCTCACTACTCCTTCTAACTTTGATGTTGAAATCAGAAAGTGGAAGGGGAAAATAGGAAAAGGTATTTTGGAGGGCAGAAGGGTAGTTTATGATGTTTCTCTTTTGATAGATGACCTGCTCTGTGTGAGAGAAGCAGCAAGGTTACAGGGAACATAAACTGAAGGAGAGCGCAGGCATTTCCAGAATTCTACACAAGTCCTGCCGCTTTGATACATGACTGCCCTGTCCCTGGCCATCAATTCTCTGTGCAGTGCCATGCTGAGAGGGATATGCAATTTGTGTGATTATAGTTGTCATTATTACCTCAATCTGAGAAGCATTTCCAGCTCTGTGAACTAGAGGGAGGACAAGCACCAGAGGAGCTCGGATACAGACCAACAAAGGGACAAGGAGGGCACAAGGGAAAGTCGTGGAAGTTCATTTTCTTATGCTTTCTCCTGGTTTCTGGTTCTTGACATTAGACTACATGTCTGGGCTCTATTGGACAGATTCTGATTTGGTGGAAGTGGGGCCAAGGAGTCTGCGTAGTATAAACAGTCTCAAGTAATCCTTAGGAAATTCAAAATGGTTTAAGACTGGATATATATTGTAGTTGATATTACACTCCCTGCACACACAAATCAAACACTGAAAAGTCTGAGGTACTCTTGAATGAACCACTGGCTTATTTTTTAGATGACTAGACATAAGCTTCTTGGAGTGACAAGACTTTGCTAGTTCCCAGGCCTCCAGAAGGGAGTTGAGCAAGGACTCAGCTTCAATCAAGATAGGGCTAATTTATGAAGAACTGGTATCTGAGTCAACTTTATCACTGAATATTATGTTCTGTTGGGTATGAGTTTCTCCTTGTGGTATGTATTTTGGGAGACAGGTATAACATTTTCCTATAAATGTCATTTGTGTATAAAGAATATTCAGGTCTTAACCCATAGTTTTAAAGTTGTTGTTCTCATGGTCTTAAGCAATTTAAGAAAATATAATATGTGATTATTTCCAGATGTTTCTCTTAAAAGAAACATAAAGCCTCTTTGTACTCTGCTTTATTCACATATTGGACCCTTTAACAAGGACCATATTTTCACTTTAGCCATGAACTTTAGATTGATCAAAGTTTGTAATATATACAAATTTTTGATTCTTACTTTCCCAGCAGAAGGAAGACTGCTAGTAAAAATGAAGGTTGCAATTATATTTTAGGAAATTAAAGTATGAATTGACAAAAATCAAAGGATATACAAATATTTCTATGTTTGCTTGGGTAGATTCAATTTAAATTCATTATGCATTTTTGGTATGCAAGATGTTGAGACACTGGGACTGCAATATCAACTTGTCATGTCTTTTTTATATTTTCTCAGTAACATTTTTTAATTCTACTGAGGACTCCATAAGGAATCTATCAATCCATCTATATATCTGCACTAACATTGAAATTTACATACATGTATAAACATACATAATGGGTGGTGTAAACAGTCATTTCTTTTAAAAACTATCTGTTATAATAAAATTCTGTTGAAATAATAAAATTCTGTTGAAATTCAAATCAATAAACTGAGAACAAAATAACTTTGGATAACTTGACAAATTTACATAATGTGAGTTTACTTTGCTAGCTACAATAATAGAGATGAATTCATTTCAATTCATTCCCCAAACTGTATTTTCTTGTTTAGGTAGACTAATTCAAAGGGGAAAATTTAACTAGAACATTGACACTGTGGAAGTACAAGCTAAATGCACTAGGAACATCTTAAAGATCACAGCATGGTCTGTTATATTAGAATTGAAAACCATGGTCACAGTGCTCAGAAGTGCTAGGCTATCCATTTTTATTTTACTGAATTTTGGTAATATATCAAGTCACATGAAATTCATGGAGGATAGCATTTTAAAAAAGAGAAGGCTCTTAATCTTCCCATAGAGGGACATTCTGATTGTTTTTTAACATAGACACATTTGGAAAGAACAATACATTTTAGAACGAGTTATAATACTATTTAATCAGATATTAAAATAAAGAGTACTCAATTAAATTTTGTTCAGTTTGGGTTTTGCTTTTTTGATGTATCATTTGCTTTTCTAAAGGCAAGATGCTAGGAAAGCTCTAAAGTTTTTCACGATTCTGCTGATGTGAAGAAAACACAAATGTCCATGTTTTAGGTAAGTGATCTGTTTACTGAGGATTCAGTGAATCTTTAGTGCATTTTAGTCTGTTTCTTGCTCAAACATGAAATTGAGTATGTAGTGAAATACTAGTTAAATTATTTCCCAGAAAATGAAAATGACTCCTCTCTTCCATCCTCTCCCTTCCCTTCCCTTCCCTTCCCTTCCCTTCCCTTCCCTTCCCTTCCCTTCCCTTCCCTTCCCTTCCCTTCCCTTCCCTTCCCTTCCCTCACCCTCCCCCTCCCCTCCCCGCCCCTCCCCTCCCTTCCTTTATTTTTTGCTGTTTTTTTTTTTTTGTTGTTGTTTTGTTTTTTTTTTTGAGACAGGGTCTCCCATAGCTCTAGCTGCCCTGGAACTCAGTATGTAGGAACACACTAGTCTGGATGTCACCGAGATCCACCTCCCTCTGCCTTCTGAGTAGTGCCATTAAAGTCATGCTTCATCAAGCCTGGCTGCTTTTTCTTTAAAGATGCATTATTTCTTTAATGTATATGTGTTTTTGTCTATGTAAGTTTATGTGTGACACATGTGTGCAGAAGCCTGAGGAGGCTAGAAGAGGGAGTTGGATCCCCTGGAACTGGAATCACAGGCAGTTACCATATGGGTGTTGAGAAATGAACCCAGGCCCTCTGCAAGTGTAGGAAGCAGTGCTGAGCCTTTTCTCCATCCCTCAGATGGCTTTTCCCTACATAATTTGTAAATTAGCTGCTTTTCCATTGCTGTGATAAAGCATCATGACCAAAGCAAATTATGGAATAAAGAGTTTGTGTTATGGTTCCAGGGATAAGAGTCCACAGTGGCTGAGCAGGTATGGCAGGAGGTGGGCAGAGCAGACAGCTTCGAGTTCTGTCTTCAAGCATATACATGAACTGGCGAAATATTACAATTAAGAACAAGCTATGAATTCTCAAAGGCTACTCCCAGTGATGCGCTTCCTCCAGCAAAACCACACCTCTGGGGCTGGAGAGATGGCCTAGCAGTTAAGAGTGCAGACCGCTCTTACAGAGGACCCGGGTTTGATCTCCAGCACCCACATGGTGGCTGAGAACCGTCTGAAACTCCAATACCAGGAGAACTCCAGTTCCAGGGGAATCTGACACCCTCTTCTGACCTCCGCGGCATTGCAAGAACGGGTGCACAGACCTACATGCAGACAGTACACTCATACACAAAGAAAAATAAAATAAAAATAAAATAAAATAAAATAAAATAAAAAACCACACCTCTGAAATATTTTCTTGCTTTCCCTAAACTGTGCCACCAACTGACAGGTGCCACCAACTTATAGGTGCCACCAACTTGTTAAGTGCTCAAATACTTGGAACCTATATGGGACACCTCATTCAAACCACCACATTGGTAACATGCTTATTACCTCTGGATTAATGGTTTTGTAGCTACATTTTTTATCCCTTTATATATTTAGACACACCTAGTAGATAGACACTTTAATGTAATTAATATATATTTTCCTTCTAAAAAGAAATGACAATTCTTTTTTATCAAGTTAGTGAGAAACCATCTCATTATATAAAATTAAATATCAGAACAGCTCTCATTAAAATAATTCTATTGCGATATGTTGTGCAGTCTTGACAACCTCTTTTGAAATAAAAATTCATTTATAGATATTACTATTTTGTTCCTATCAAGTGTCATACACTGTCTTGGGATATAGTGGCAACATAGAGAATTTTTTGATACCACCCAGATCACCCTAGTTTGAGATAATGGACAATATTCAATTGTATAATTTATTCATTAATATAAGTCTTGTGTGCAAAAACTCTAAGAAAACATGGTAAGAGGATGGAAAATGATGCAATAGGTGATGCTTTATATTGAGTGTGCAAGAAATAACACTCAGAATAGGGACATCCCAAAAGAGTGATTACAATGATGTAGCTCAGAACTTCAATAGCAAGGCACAATCAAGTACCCAAATGTCATGCACTACTGTGCAGGTCCTTTGCAACACCATGAAGGCCAGAGTAAATGGGATGGGCTTTTAGAGGAGAAGAGGGCAAGATATAGAGATACACTGGCTAGCAAGTGTCATGGCATGTGGGATTCTGCCTAAAATAAAAATTGCTGAAGTGTGTGTGTGTGTGTGTGTGTGTGTGTGTATGTGTATGTGTGTGTTTGTATATGTGGACATATGGGCAGGTACACATTTGTGCACTTGCATGTGTGGGCTAGTGGACAATCTCCAGTTTCATTCCTGAGTAGCCATCCACACTTTTTAATGACAAGTTATCTCATTGTCATGAAATCTGAGGATTACTCTCAGCTGGCTGAACAATGAGTCCCAGAGATCCAGGTGTCTCTACTTCTTCAGCACCAGGATAGTAAGAATTCCACCTTGCGATTTAAGTCCATTCCTTGTGCATACAAACCAAGGACCTTGCCACAGATATTTACCTACCCATTGTTAAAGATATTTGACAGTAATGATCTAGTTGTGGATGGTATTTTTCTATCTGTGAATGAGGGTAAGGGTAACCATTCTGTACTGAATTTCTAGCTGAGTAGTTTTTGGGTATGTAAAAATATTCAGCTGCCCTGAATGGTTTCTGTCTTAGGAGAGTTCTCTGTGACATAAAAGAAGGTCTCATTTGATTACTACCCCAAAAAACTGTGAACAAAGCTACCAGCTCTAGTTTGAAATTATCTTCAACATATTGTCTGTGATGAGGAACAGAATTAGTGTAATGAGGAACACTAATCTTTCAGTTTTATTAGCATCCCTAATATATAATTTGGCTCTACTGAAGAGATGTTTGAAGAGTAAAATATTAGCATTTTAATGATTTACACTAAAATCTATTATACCTGTTTAAACCAAGATTGAATTTTATTCTTATGATGTGGGAGGAAAAAAAGAACAAAGAATCTTAGAGCAGTTGAATTGTTGAATCTTTTCTTTGAAGGAAACAGTGTTTCTTGTCCATGAGATTTATGTGTGTGCAGGAAAATGTAGGAAGAAGGCCTTAAACTCCAGGAAAATTTATATATAATTTTGAATCTCTCATGGCAGAATTAACAAAAGAGAAATGAAAACAAATAATGGAAAGGGGAAGATTAGATAACAGAACAGATTGTGCGCTTGCCTTTCCCACCTGGATTTTCATTCTTTTCTTTTATCTCTGCAGCCTTGCGGATTTATTGGGACCCATTTTATTTGTCTGTCCGTGGGTTTAAAATTGAGGTGATGAGATGGGATATTACCCGTGTGCTTTGGAACATCCACAAGTGACATGTGATAGTTGCCTGGGAAACTAGACAGGAAATTCTAGGGACCTTTGAAAAGCTTTCCTTTGGAGGATAAAACTCAGCTGAAGTTCAAACAGTACACTGAAGTGAATGTTTGTCTCATATATTGTTAGGGTATTCAAGCTTCAAATAGCAGGAAACCCCAATAAAAATGGCATAACAAATAAGTATTTTTTTTTATCTATTATAACTTGTATAGCAGAGGCAAGGTGTGCTTCTCTTGCAATGAGGGACACAAAGAAACAAGCACCCAGGACCGTTCTTCTGCTCCTTCGCTGTACTCAGGGTTGGCTACCCCCTAAGTATGTTTGTCCTGTGGCTTCACAATAGCCTGTGATGACCATCAGACTGACATCAACACTTAAGTACTGCTAACAAGAAATGGGAAATAGGATTTATCCCTTAAACATAGAAAACATATGGTTGCTTTAGTCTAATTAAAATATTTTAATTAGACCTATTGACTAGAGAATGCTATGATTTGACTAGATTAAAGTTGCTCATGAGAACAACCTATATCACAAATCTTTGCACTGAAGGGGCTTAGGTCAAGAAGAAAACCTGTGAGAACATGTGCGAGTTGTCATCCATTTTACACAATGGAGAAGTGTTGTGGTTTGAATATAAACTGTCCTCTGTGGGCACGCATGTTTGAACCCTTCTTTCCCAGGTTGTGGCACTGTTTGAGGAGATTGTGAAACCTCTAACCTGTGGCTTAACTGCCAAATAGGTCACTAGGGGTGGCCCCGGAAAGCTATATTCACTCTGGTTAGCCGAAGGTCTCCACTTCCTGTTTGGACAACACACTGTGAGCAGCCCTGCCTCAGTGCTCCTCCAGACACTGACTGAGTGGCTTTGTCTCCATCCTTCCCCTCATTAATGGACCGAAATCAGATTAAACTGTGACTAAAATAAAATAAACTCTTCCTTAAAATGCTCCTGCTGGTTTTTTTGTTTGTGACAATAATGAGAAAAGTAAACAGAGGCAATGTTTAACAGCAGACTCTGAACTAAAATAAATTTTCAAGGAATAGAAACCTTTTCTCATGTTTTGTTTCTCTGTTCCTTGTTATCAAATAGTAGTCATGTATCTTGTTCAATAAAGACAAAAACAAAAAGTAAGGAAGAAAGTTCTGATACATCTACTAATTTTTATTAAACTATTTTTTTTAATTTTTATTTATTTCTGTATGTATGAATGTACTGCCTGCATGCAAGTCTGTGCACCCGTGTCGTGCAATGCCACAGAGGTCAGAAGAGGGTGTCGGATTCCCCTGGAACTGGAGTTCTCCTGGAACTGGAGTTTCAGACGGTTCTCAGCCGCCATGTGGGTGCTGGGGATTGAACCCGGGTCCTCTGTAAGAGCGGTCTGCACTCTTAACCGCTAGGCCATCTCTCCAGCCCATTATTAAACTATTTTTGAAGCTCTCTAGCTCTCTATTTACTCTTTCAGAAATAGTAATTTTAAAATGAGTGCATATATTTTAATTGTTAATCAAGAGTTAAGATCAATAAATACTTGTGATATTACTGCAATTATTTGTTCATTACAATAAATACTTGTGATATTATTGCAATTTGTTGGTTTTCTGCATCCCAAGTTCTTTAAGAGACTTGTAATATATTATTTGCAGCATGTATACTAGCTGTACCTGTAAATATTAATATCAGGAAATAAAGAAATGGAATTTGAAGAACAGTTTTCTTTATGTAATCATAAGACCATTTTAAAAATTGAATAGATGGAGAGCTGCCTGGTCAATCAACTAGATACTTAGCATAAATCTTTGCAGTGTTGTTGTCTGCATACAGATCAATTTTAAATGGCCAATTTATTATCAATTACCAATTTATCTATTCATCATGCATTGCTATAACATCAGCATTTAATTAAAGGAATAAAAAATGATTATCTTACATTTTCACTGGGTCTGAAGTCTGAGCACAGGGTAGAGTTTCATTGTTTGGGATTTCTTCGTGCTACAATCAAAGCTGCAATGAAGCACCATCACATACTGTCATCTTGATGTGAAAATTAGGGTCCTTTTCCAAGCACATTAAGGTTGCTCACAGAATGCAGTTCTTTAGAACTGTAAGATTGTCCCATTTTCTTAATAAATTTGTTCATACATCATTTGCTGCTCCTAGGAACCTGTCCTCCTCAGTTCCTTGCAGGTGTCTGCTCTCTTCTGTGACAACAGTAACCTATCTCTCTAAATCTATTTCTATTTCTAAACTGTAGACTTCAATATAAGAACTTGTAGGATTAATTCAGGACCATTGAATTATCTTTTTTAACATTAATTTAGAATGCAAAATTCCTATAAAGTAGCTCATGAAATTGAATAACTGGGAAAAGGTACATGTAGCAAAGAATTTCTAGGCACGGCAAACTGACCTGAAAGCTAACATCTTACATTTCTCAGTGGACGAGCCAAACATCATTGGCTTGATTCCTATGGGTTGGAAGTGAAATACTTCAAAAGAACATATCTTCTTTGTATTTTTCTCTTTATTGTCTCTTCTCTTCCATCAGTTGAATACAAATCAGATTTTTCTTTGCCAGTAGAAAAAAACAAATAAATACTTCCCTAATCTCAAATAGCAGAGTTTGAAGACAGAGTAAATAATAATTAAAATCAAGAAGAATGTTATGGCAGAGATCATGTGGCAGGAAAAAAACAGCAAAACAAATGCTCAGGAGAAAAGAATGTCTGAGGTAAACCTAAACAAGAAGTAGCAGAATGGGAAAGGCAAAGAGAGCCGAAGGAGGCACAAGTCATAGTTAAGGGTGTGTTAGTGACCGTGGATTCGTAGCTGCTTTGAAAACCCATTACTGCTGTTTTTTTTCCCAAATAATTTTCTATAGTGAAGAAAGGCTGGTGGAAGTGCATGTCTATGCATATATCTTGGTCTCCTTAATAGTATTTCTCAATAGTCTCTCTGTGAAGGCCTGGCTTTTGCTTCAAGAAGCCAGGAAAAGCAGCTAATATGACACTCGATAAATCATGTGAAACCAAGAAGCAAAAACACAAACAAAAAGAAATTTAGAATAGCCCAGGGTTTTCTTTGATTGTCCAGACAACTGTAATAAACTGGTCCAGAGTGGGAATAAGTGTAGCCCAATGTGGTTTTCTTGTTCTGTCTTATCAACAGACAAAGGGAAAGGAACGTAATTCAGATGCAACTTTATACATTCACTCCCCCAAACTACTGTATAATAAAGAAATATTACTGACTGGTTCTTGGTTATGGAATTTGAAAAGAACAAATGAAGCTAATGACAGAAAGTTGGCTAATCTGAGAAACCCAGTAGCATGTGTTTTTGTTTGTGTGTATATAAATATGCATATGTACATATTTGTAAAAGGCACTCCAGATGTGTTACAATTAGCTATCTTTAAACAGCTAATCTGCATCTTTTCTAATATAAATTATTGAACATTGCAGGTATGTTCTCACTTTAAATAGAAGGAACATGTAAGATCCCATCTGGTCTTTGATGTAGCTCAGGCTTTAGGTTCTTAGCTCCAAAAAAGAAAGGCTGTGACAGAGATTAAACAGTTCCATGACACTAGCTGTCAGCAGTAAGCACCATGAAAATATATGTGTGGGTGCTTGGAATGTCTACTGTAAAAATCAGCTTTTCAGCTTTTCAGCTTTCCAGTGAGACACTGTTGACCACAAAGTGCTGCTGATTCATTTTCAT
Organism: Rhizomys pruinosus; assembly: GCA_009823505.1. Lineage (NCBI taxonomy): Eukaryota > Metazoa > Chordata > Mammalia > Rodentia > Spalacidae > Rhizomys > Rhizomys pruinosus. The sequence goes on from VZQC01001023.1 coordinate 41,901, forward strand.
TTTCATGTGGTGACTTGTGTGAGTGCTACAAAGAAATAAAAAGAAATTAAATGATCTCTCTCTCTTTCTCTCCCTCTCCCTCTTTCCCTTTTTCTCTCCCTCTCCTCCTCCCTCTCTTCCTTCCCATCTCTGTCTGCCTCTTCCCCAAGAAGCTTTAAGATACCCTTCAGAATCCAACATTTTTATGTCTGGGATGTTCATTGTAATTAGATGGCTACCTGTTTGTCATCTATACTAGAATGCTGCTGCTCAGAAATATTAGCAGAAATTTATAGCAGTGTTGATCACAGTTGCCAAAAGAGCTGAGATACCTACATTATTCACCTGTTTCAATGAGAATGAATTCCAGTAGTGTTAGGTAATACCTAACATTCACCTCCTAGAATACAGGCATTATATTTTCCTCCTGCGCTCTCTGTCTGGTCCCTTGTATATAAATGTGCATTTTGGGTTACCACACATTGTTTTTGTCTCATAACATTCTCAAAGAAAGTAAAGACAAAAGGAAGGAAGGAAGGAAGGAAGGAAGGAAGGAAGAAAGAAAGAAAGAAAGAAAGAAAGAAAGAAAGAAAGAAAGAAAGAAAGAAAGAAAAGAAAAGGACTTATATTAAAGAGGATGGAATAGGGTTGGAAGATACAAAGGGTAGGATTTTGTCAAAGTAATAATGTACTCTATGCATGAAATTATATGAGAAAAAAATTAATGAAAACTTGTTTAAAAGAAAAGATAGGCCAAGTGTGGTGGTGCACTCCTTTAATCCCAGCACTCAGGAGGCAGAGGCAGACAGATCTCTGTGAGTTCAAGGCCTGCCTGGTATACATAGTGAGCTATAGGCCAACTGGGACTAAAGGGAAACCCTGTCTCAAAAAAAAAAAATACAGAAGAAAAGAAAGAAAAAGGGAAAAAAAGGATGGCATGAAAGAAGTTAGTAATGAAGGAAGGTATGAAGGAAGGTTGGTTGCCTGCATGATATTTAAATATTTCTTACTTAGTATCAAAAGGCATTGTTGCTTTGGGCTTGCGTGCGTTTCAAAATGATGTTCGATAAAGTGATGTCAAATGGATTGTGATATTTTACTATATTGTAGGCACTATGAAGTGCCATAATTTTTTGATCCAGGAAAATGTGTTGTGTTATTTTGAAAACCATTATCATAAATCAACAAAGTTGGTCTTCAAGAGATAATAGCCTTCTTGTTACTTGAACATTTTCGTGGTAAGGTCTCAATTTGAACAAAGACTAGCATGGGTGATTCTTCTCTGAAAATGTCATGGTCTTATCAAAGTCTATATAAATATTATATATATATATATATATATATTATTAATTCTTGGAATAACTAAAGTGTTTTAATTCATAATAGAATTCATGAGTAAATAAGGTACATGAAAATGAGACATTTCTAAATTGTTTATTATCTCTATGTGAAGTAATATTAAATCTAAATGTAAAATAAGTATTTTAGGATCATTTTGCATCTTTCTAAAATTTGCAAATGTGAATTTTCTGATCATGTATCCAGAATAGTCTTTCTAAACAAAGATTATGAAGATGACATTCTTGTTTGCTGTTTTACCTTCATTTTGCAATCTGAGCTGGTAAGTCCATATTAATGGATCAAACCAATTCCTTCATTACATCTAGAATACAAAAGAAAATAAAGCATTCATTATAGTAATTGGATTTTTATTCAAATGCTTCCAGTGTGATTATCATGATACCTAAGTAATCAGACTCAATCTAAATAAATTAATGCAATAAAGTATTAGCCTAAATTGTACTTTAATGGAACAATTTTATTAATACTGTCAGGAATGAGTAGAAAATCTTCCGGGAATTTAATGAGCAATGGTAGGTTCAACATGATTGGCATAGTCAGTGAAATTTTCTAAGTTAAATAAGCTGTTATTAGTTAAAAGTGGTTGATAATATTGCTTCCTAAACTATTAAGAAATTTTAAGTTTTCTACATGAAAATATTCACTTTCTATTTTTTTCATTTCTGAAATATCTTTATTTTTCTTCAATTTTCCATTTTAAAGAGAAATATTCTTTACAACCAGACAAAGCTATTTGTTTATGTTCTCATCCTATATATTTTTCAGTCTTCTCTAAGGCACTGATTTGTCAAATAACTCCTTTAATATTACACATTCTCAGATATCTTTAATTTGTCACTTCTATTTACTTTTTATCCTGATGGAAAATACGATTAGAGGTGAACAAACACTGACCTTCAACTGCCAGTAAACAATTTATCCTGAAATTTACTGTCTTACAACTATTTTTTGGTTTTTACAGAAATATTAGGTAATATTTGTATTCTTAGAGATCATACTTCCCCCAGAGCTGCTTATTTTGTATCCTCAGAATTGATTCTCTCAAATATACTTTCTGTCAGAAATAACTTTTACCTAACAAATGTGTCCTCTTTAATTATGGTACCAATGCACAAATTTTTCTTGAAACATTTCACAGTGTCCATTGTTTGCTTCTAATTATTGTTTCTGAATTCAATATATTATCCTCCTATTTTCACTTTTGATAACTCTCAATATTCTGATCTAATTAAGAGCTAAATTCTGGAAAATATGAATTTTTCCCTTATTGTGTCAGATAGTCACTTCCTTGGTGAGCATGTTAATTTCTTAATCACAAATTAGGTTCCTATTCAGTTAGGTCCCTAGCTGATTTCCTTGATGTTTAATTTATTCCTAAATTGCTAACCTCCAGATTTGATGTGATTAATCACTAGTATCACAAATTCAAACATAAAAAATTTAAAGTGATATACAACATATAATTTTTTTAATAGTCATAACTCCTGAACATCATTGGCATTTTTTTAAACTCTCAAACCTAGTGCTGGTTCCTTGACTACACTTCCCTTCCTTTCCCTGATGGTAGCCCAGATTTGAGTTGTAATTCTGCTATACTCACTGTCCTACTAAATATGGCAGTGTTTTAATGAGGTTCCTTCATGCATTCACTCCTGTACAAAGTTGTGCATACTAATAATTTCCATTTACCACTTTGTAGTTTCTTAATCTATGAGCAATAGAATCTTCCCATCTTGCTGTATGATATTCATATACTGTATTGTATATATCTGATGCTATAATTTTATCTTCTTTATAAATGCTTATCAAATTATCAACAATTCTAGGGAAAACAAATTTGTTTAACATTCATGAGATGTAGTTGTTCAGGGCAGCTATACACTGTTAAATTATTCAGGCAATGGCTGTTTTCTTAGCTACTGGCTCTGAAGTCCATCTATATATGTACATTGAAGTTACAGTTACCCTGGTGGCCTCCATCCCATGATAAAATGCAACAGAGACACTAATTGGGGCTTTTTCCTGGTGACAATGGACTGCTCTAATGAATAATGTGGCTGAAGGGCTGCCTGTTAACACTGTTGACACTCTTTTAAGGTATACTATAATTTAAAACTTTCTTTCCACTCTTCCACCTTTTAAAGATAGACTTTGATCATGACTAGATAACTAACTTTCCCAGGTTCTCTATCTTGCCTTTCATAGACAACTTTTCCTTCTGAATATGCCCTGGTTTGTGCTTCTTGGAGGACTGAAAAGAATAATCAGACTGGTAGCTAGAGGATGGGCTAAACTTTGGTCTCAACAATACCCACATGCAAAATCATCGTATGTAGCAACTATGATCTGGTCACCATCCATACACTTCTATTCCAGTTGTAGTCCACCATACCTCACCCAAACCAGGACACCAGCCATTTTCACTCTGGTGCGTGCCATTTCAAAACTTTCCAATGTCTGCCTTCACACTGTACTCACTCCGCAAAGTCTAGCTCACACTCTGCCTATATTTTGGTGATTTGGGGAAATTGATTTTTGACACAGCTACAAATTTCACTTCATTGTGTCTCTGCATGTGCTTGTTTTCTTAGTTTTTGTAAAATGGTGACGAAACATGCAATTCGGCAACATTCTATATTTTACTCTTGACTTCCTGTGTCCAGGGTGACCAAAATAATGGGACATTTTTATGGTTCATGGGGTTTAATTACACAGTAAACATATCCACATAGAAAGAACCTCTACCCTAGTATGTGGGGCCAGAGAGACCCATGATGGCTGAGTATAAGAGAACTGGCTTCTTTCCCTGATAACCTAGAAGGTAGGTTTCACCCCCCAAAAACCTAGAAGGCTGGCAGGAGATGAGAGTTGCTCCCACTTGCCATATAGGACATCTGCAGCCCACCCCCCAGGGGAGTGTAACTTGAAGAGCATTCCCAAACCTTATCCCTCCTGAGGTATGTTTGCCCTGTTCTCTGGAGGCAAGTGGAACAATCCATAATCTTCAGTTTTCCTGCCATAAAAACTTAGTCATTACAGAACAAACATAAGGCTTCTCCTCTTTCCCACCTACCTCCTGGTCAAAGAGCCCAACAAAAACTGTGTAAGTGCTTAAAACCTCTGCAATAAATGAGTTTTGCTTGCTGACATAACTCCCAGATCTTTCTTTGGATCTTTTCTGGTTTATCACTCTCTGGGGATTCCTCTGCTCCCTCCCACTTCCTTTGCAGCCCCTGCCAGTCCAGCCAAAGCAGAGCAAGACTGTCATACCTAGAGCCACAAAACTGGTGACCTGGGAGGTGGGAACCTCACAACACAGAGGAAGCCAACACTAGTGAAATAATCTTCATAGTGGTAAGGCCTTATAAAAACTGAAAATATGGCAGGGCATGGTGGCACACACCTTTAATCCCAGCACTCAGGAAGCAGAGGCAGGTGGATCTTTGTGAGTTCAAGGCTATCCTAGTCCACATAGCCAGGACAGCTGGAGCTACAGGGAGACCCTGTCTCAAAAAGACCAAAAAAAAAAAAAAAACCTGAAAATACATAAATACCTATAAGATTTAGCATTTATAACAAGATACTGACCTGCATCCATTAGGATTTCTATATATTTTTCACAATAATATTGACAAGTTAAAACATTCCTAAGAGTAGTTAGTACTTTTAAATGATCTCATCTCCACTCTTCTCACATTTCCTTCCTCTCTCCTTCCCTGGCTGCCTCCTTATCATTATCATTTTTCTCTGAATCAGTTTTTCTTGATGAAAAACAAATAACCAATATATTGCATTTTCTACTATTCAGAGGATGAGGTGTGAAGAAGACAGGATTTTCTTGAAAGATAGTTTAAAATAAAGGTGGAGTCAGATAAAAGAGAGAACTCAGGTATTGAGGATTAATAGTTACTACAGTCACACAAAAAAGAATAAATGACTATATTGGTGTCTCTTGATATGTATAACATATGGACTATAATGGAATATCCTGAAAAAAATAAATAAAATTGCTGAGAAGTATGATTTTGATAAAAACCTTAGATCCTCACGATAATTTAGAGGCAATCAAGATTACTGCTGAACATGGCAAATAGTGCCACAGGGATGTAATCAGAAATTACATTTTCTTTTCCCCTGAACATTTTAATTACAGTGAATAAACAAAATTTAGGGTGATCCTTATAGATTAAGAGAACACGCAAATATTGGCACATCAAAAGTTACATTGACTCTCCTTATTTTGACCTCAGTTTAAACAAGTGATGTAGAAAGTAAGATATAAACATATAATAAATATTAACATAAACATACAGTAACATACTAATACATTGACATATATGTTAATATGTGCTATTACATTAATATATAAAATGTGAATAAAGAATCAGAAATTTAAACATTGAGTAGATGTCATAGTTTGCTCTTCTGTTGCTGTGATGAAGCACCATATGCAAAATCAACTGTGGAAGGGAAGGGTTTATTGTGCTCAGAGGTTACAGTTCATCATTGCAGAAGCCACAGAAGGAATCTTGAGGCTGGAAATAAAGCAGAATCCATGGAGGAACACTGCTTACAGGCTTGCTCTAAAGCTCATGTTCAGCTACGTTTCTTATACACTCCTGGCCCACCTGCCCAGGTATGGTACCACCCACAGTGGAATGGCCCCTCTTACATCATTTAAAATCAAGAAAATGTCCTGCAGATACACCCAAAGGCCAATCTGAGAGAGGAAATTCCTCAACGGAATTTCCCTCTTCCTTGGTATATCAAAATGATAGCCAAGATCAGCCATCACAATACATTTTCAGTGGCGCTAATGCGTGTTTTTCTTTCTTTTCCTGTTCCTGTGATAAAATACCTTGATAAATCAACTTAAAGGAGAAAAGATGTATTTTGGTTTACAGTCCATAACGGTGGGGAAGGCAAGGCAGCAGAGCAAGGAAGGCATGAAACCAAGAGCAGGAAGCACAGTGGGCACTCTGCATCCGCTCTCAAGAAGCACTGCATGAACTGAAAACGGTGCTGGGTAATGCATTCTCAAGGCACACCCCCAGCGATCCACTTTTTCCAGCAATGCTCTGCCACATAAAGTTCTAGAATCTTCCCAAAGAGTGCCACCAGCTAGAGAACAGTGTTCAAATATGTGAGACTTTGAGGGGAGATTTCACATTCGAACTAAAACCGCGAGTTATTATAAAATTCAAAGTAATCACTAGCACTGAATTATATTTTTGTTGACTCAAGATTTCACTGCAGACCCAGGCTCACCTTGTGATCCTATGTGTCTGCCCTCTGAGTGCTGAGATTACAGATATGCACCACAAAGAACAGACTGGATATGTGTATTGATGATGGAGTCTATGTTGTTATTGTTGATATTTTTGTATGAATGTCCCTAATAAACTGCAGTGTAGTTCATAGAAGATGAAATGAAAGCCAGTATATGATTGGACACAACACAAGGACTAACCAGCCCTTTTACTGACTAGTTAATTAGTCCTAAAATTATATTAGTCACTTTTCTGTTGCTGTGATAAAACCACCATGACCAAGGGAACTTATAAAAAGAAGAGTTTATTTGAGTTTGCTGTTGATTGTTCCAGAGAATTAGAGTCCATTGTGTGTGTGTGTGTGTGGGGGGGCATGGTGGCAGGAACTTGAGCAGAAAGTGGAGGTTCACATCTTCTGATGAGCACAGGAAGCCAAGAGAGAACAACTGGAGCCTGCAAGGTTTGCTGAACTCACTAAGCCTGCCCCCAGTGATGTACTTCCTCCAGCATGGCCACACCTTCTAAGATCTCCCCAAACAGGGCCACCAACTGGGGACAAAATGTCTGAGTACTTGAAGCCTATGGGGGACATTCTCATTCCAACCACCACAATTAGTTTACACTGCACAGATGTGTCCACATACCATAGTCCTTGCACTGATTCACCTGCATCTGCAGATATGCATCATATAATGTAATTCACTGGAATGGGTATTAAAAAGAATGAAATTTAGGCTGTAGTTATTGCTTTTATGTTCATTCTGTCATTTCATATTATTCTCAGAAAGAAAAGAAAAGCTACTGCCATAGAACTTTCTAATGAGTAAAGAATTATAAGGTTCTAAATAATTTTATAAAAGTTTGTTGGGTGTGATACCTGTCTTCCTTGACCACAGGAATGGACCTTCTGCTCAGATCAGGAGGCTTATAATATTAGACAGAAGTTTCCTGGAAAAGGCCAAGATCATAGTAAATAGATTTATTTCTGTGTTGTTTGTGTTCCAGACTTGAAATAGACAGTTTTTGCCATAACATCATTTTATGTTCATATGCACAGAGCTCACTCATTGTTGAATTTTTACCTCAGTGCAATTAGGAACATGAAATAGGTCTTTGATGAATATTTCCTATATAATTAAAAAATAAACTAATGAGGATTTTACCTTGTATTTCATTTGTTGTTGCTTTTCTAAATTAAGATCTTTCTGAGGAATTCGAGGAGTCTAACTAGTTAATTAATTAAATATAGTGGTTTGGATCATCGGTTTATGTTAAAATAATCCTTAGTTTCTGGGTCAAGGGGAAGTTTCAAGATTACACTTCCATACTCTGGTTCTGTGTCCATTAAGACATACAACATCAATCACATGGCACCGAAGAAGGATATGGCTTTCAATATCAGCTCAGGATTATCTGTGCACACTGACTATCTGCCCCCCCCTAAAAAAAAAGGTGTCAAGCTTTCCTCACCTCCAGGTCTTTGTCTCTCTGTTCCTTCTGCCCTGAATGCTCTTTCCTCCATATTTGCTTTATTATCTGTTACATTTCCTTGAAAATGTAGCACTCACCACAACTTCTATGGGAAATTTCCCTTAGGCATCCACGTCCTGGTTGAAATAATGTTCCTTCCTTGGCGCTTAAGGCATTCTGGAAAGCTCCAGTGTGCAACATTATCTATTGATTTATGGTTTTCCTATCCTAGTGCAGTAATTTATATGTCATCAGTTACCCCCAAGATTCATATTGAAGCTTGTCACCAGGATAACAATGTTGAGAACTGGTGAGGCCATATACAGGTTTTTGAAGTTGTAAAGATGCTCTACCTTCATGAATGGATTAGTGATTTTCTTATAGGCATGGTTCATCAAGAGGATTGGGCTCTACCAGCAACCATTTCAGCCATAAACTGAAGCTATCATCAGAAGCCTGCTAAGACCTGCACCATGAGGACCTTGGACTTCCAGAAATGTGAGCCTGAATACATTTCTTTCCTTTATTAACTATCATGCTTCAGGTATTCTGTTACAGCAACAGGAAAATGGATTTAGATGCTCTGGTCACTAGTCCAATTTCATCTTATTTCTTACATTGTCTATCTCTTGGTGTCTAAAATAGTGTTCTTACATTCTATAATGCTCAAGGTTGTTGACAATGTTTCAGATTAAATCATTGTATGACATGCTGAAAGTTTTGCCATCTATGAAAGTGTAAAATTTTCTTTGTCATGAGATAAAACAAACATATACTCAAAATGATTAGGCTTATTGGTAATGAAAAGTCATCTTATTAAACAGTTTGCAATTGTAATTACCTGGTATTATTTAAGATGCATCCTAAGAACATAGCTTTGCTACTTTGAAATAACATTCTGTCTGAGATTCAATGCCCACAGTAACTGTGATTGTTGATTCACGTGGTTTAGATATAAGCCTGGCTGTTACAAACAAAAACACAAACAAACAAACAAACAAACAAACAAAAAAGATTTAAAGCAATTTACCTCTTGGTTGAAACTTGTTAGTCTCCTAGGAGGAAACGTATTTCAGTAATGAACGTGAGTCGGATAAATTTAAAGAAAGGAAATAAATACCAAGTAATAAAATCCGGTGTCTCGATAAACAAGTAATAGGAGAACACAGGAGTAATAAATTCCTGGAATATTATAATTACTGAAATATACTTAGCAATCTCCACTAGTACCAATCTTGAATATAATCCAAATGACAAAGCTGTTTACTTGGAATACACAGTAAATCCTTGTAAAGTATCCCATCCATTAAATCTTTTTTAAATATAGTAAAAATGTCCATTCTACCCAAATTAATATACAGATTCAATGCAATCCCAATGAAAATCCCCATGAGATTTTTCACAGACTTAGAAAAAAAATCCTTAAGTTCATATGGAAAAACAAAAGACCACAAATAGCTAAAACAACCCTGAGTGAAAAACGCAATACTGGGAGGATTACATTACCAGACTTCAAGCTTTGTTACAGGGCTATAGTCATAAAGACAGCCTGGTACTGGCAAAAAAACAGAACCATTGACCATTCAATCTTCTACACAGCTATCACTGTTCTTATTTACCCTATCTGTCCATCACTTGTATTATTACATTTAATATTTACTGTACTACTATATATGATATATATCTTCAAAGTAATTCATTTTTTTTGCCTTGAATTTTTTTAAGTTAAACTTTACACATACCATCAAAGTAACATAAATGAAACTTGTGATACCAGAAAAAGCATTAAAATACAGTGATATTTTAACATGGAAATTCCATTTTTTTCTCCAACTTGTAATATATATATGTATATATATATATATGTACATATATATATATACATATATATATGATCTCATTTTTAAAATCAATTGTATATTGTTAATTTTCAAAATCATCTATGTGAATTTTGGTAAACTGAGATATATATATATATCACATATATCTATCTATCTCATATATATATATATATATATATATATATGTGTGTGTGTGTCAACTTAATTACTGAAATAATTGTGTTCCTTTTGGTAGCCCAAGTTGGGAAATATTTAGCACTTAACAAATTATCTTCTGAAATTAGCTTGATCAGGGTTCAGTACTTACATGTGCTTCTTAGGCTTGGGCAGTTCACAGTGTCTGTGTGTGACTAGTTATGATACTCTGTGATCATTTATTTCTGGTGCAAAAGAAGCTCCTTTGACAGGTGGTAAGTGGGATAATTGACTGTGAATATAAGGATACATATTTTGCTCTTAGCAATAAGTAATGTTAGCCTAGGTATGTGAAAGACTTGAGGATTTCTCTAAGCTCTTTGAGTCTCCATCTATGTGTATTTGGCTGTTTGCAGTGACACATGTGAGGTATCTCCCAGTGAAGTGGGCTTTAAGTCCAATTAGGTAGCAGAATAACATTATACAAAAGATATGAATCAATTTACTACAATGATTTGTTTAATCTTATCTTATGATTTTTAAATATGAATTATTTCACTTGCCTTCATTTGCATCTGTTATCAATATTAAAAAAGAAATAGACTAAGGGCTGGAGTGATGACTTAGTAGTTAAGAGAACTGACTTCTAAAAAAAAAAAGAGAGAGAGAACTGACTGCTCTTGCAGAGGACCTGGCTTTAATTCTCTGCAAGCACATGGAGGCAAATGACCATCTGTAACTCCTATGCCAGGAAATCTGATGCCCTCCTCTGACCTCTGGGGGGCATTTCAAGACATGGTGCACTTATATATGAGCAATACACTCATAAACATAACAATAACAAAATATTTTTCCATATTCTGAACCATTATCTGAAAGGATTGGACAAATGATACCTACTAAAGTTGCTCTCTTAAATCATATCTTTGCATCAGTTTTCAACTTTAAAACCTCAAATTTCCAATTCTTGTTGATTTTTCGTAGTTGAGCTGCTTCTCAGCAAGTAACACCTCTGGCCCTGTTGAGTCCATCTCATGGCTTCACTTGGCATTTCAATGCTGAAACTTGAAGTTTGTACATCTTTCACCTATGTATACAATAACCAATTAAGTCATTTCACTGTTTAATTTGCTGGGTACTGTTGTACTTCAGCATAAACTATGCAAACAGGAGGATTGTAGTATATAGTACTACAACTATATAACATATAACATAATAGTATATATACTATTGTAGTATATATACTACAACTATATAACATATAACATATCACAGATAAAAGTTTTGATAAATGTGAGAGGTAATTTCTTATATTATCTTTTAGCCTCTCTTAAGATGTAAAGTGGAACATCTGGTTTCTATTTTTCCCCTCTCTTAAACTCTGTCCTTCCCTTTACCTCTATGACTACTTTCCATTTTCCTGGCTCCTGTTAAATTACTTATAAGGATTTGATGTTAACATCCACAAATGAGAGAGAATGTGAATCATATATTTTCTGAGTCTGAATTACTTAGTATAACAGTTTATCATTCTATCCATTTACTTTCAAATTTCATAATTTCCTCTTTCTTTGCCATCGAATTTCTTCTCCATTGTGTAAATGTACCACATTTTCCTTTCCCATTCATCAGTTGAAGGAACTTTGTTTCCATTTCTTAGTAATGTGAAAAAAAGCAACAAGCATGCTGTACAAGTATCTCTCTAGTAGGATGAGTCTTAGGTGTCTATGCCAAAATTGATATAGCTGGATCATTTTTAGTTTGGGTAAGTTCATTTTTAGTTTTCTAAGAGTTCTCCACAGTGCTTTCCATTGCATGAGCTTGCAATCTTACCAGCAGTAAATGATTGTTCCCATTTCCCAAAACCTGGCCAGCATTTGGTATTATTTATTTTCTTGATCTTAGCTAGCCTGACTGGGGTAAGATGAAATCTTGAAGGGTTTTGATTTAAATTTCCCTAATTATTGATGATGAGAGTTTTAAGGTGTTTTTTAGTTATTTTTATTTCTTTGTTTGAGAACTCTCTGTTCAGGTCCCTGGTCATTTGTTTTCTTGTTTCTTTATGTTTTTAGTTCTTTGCATAATTTGGACATCAGTGCCCAGTCAGATGTGTAGTTGGTGAAGCTTTTCAAATTAAGTTCATCCATCTTCCTCTTCAACCTTTTCTCATTCTTCTCGCAGGTCTCAGGGTGTATTTCTTGATTTGCCTTCGTGTAGCCTCTCTCATCTTGCTCTTTTCTGATATATTTTTCTTTTCATATTTTCCAACTTGAAAAATTCACTACTTCAAAATTCAATTCTCTTAAACTTAACTGAAAGTTATTTTTTTGTAAATCATCATGATGATTCAATAATGAATCTGTTAGCAGATGACAGTCTTGGGGAAGGAAACATTGGTATGGAGTCCAGCCAGCAGGAACCGGTAACTAAGCCAGGCCTCACACACCTGAACAGCTCTCCTTGTTACTACTTCTACCAAGCGAAGGATGGACAGCACATGTGTTTGCACCCAGTCAATGTGCGCTGCCTTGTGCGAGAATATGGCAGCCTGGAACAGAGCCCAGAGAAGATCTCAGTCAACAGTGGTAGAGACTGCTGGGTATTCCATGTCTGAGGATGTCAGACAACATCATAGATATCTCTCTCACCTACCGCTCACCTGTGTGTTCAGCATCTGTGAACTGGCTCTACAGTCTCCTGTGGTCTCTAAGGAAACCTTAGAGATGTTCTCAGGTGATATTGAAAAGAGGAAGTATCAGCGCCAGAAGAAGGCTCAGGAAGAACGCCGCTGGGAACACAGAATTAAAATGGAGGAGAACAAGAAACAGGACAAGTATCCTGAGGTCCACATTCACCTAGAGAATCTACAGCAGTTTCCTGCCTTCAATTCCTATACTTGCTCATCTGACTCGGCTTTGGGTCCTACCAGCGCTGAGGGCCATGGGGCCCTCTCCCTTTCTCCTCTTAGTGGAAATCGAGGTTCCTATACAGACTTTCTGCTGACCCCTCTGTCAGCCACTGCCAGTCAGGGCAGTCCCCCATTCTGTGTTGGGGAGTCTGGAAGAAGACTCTCCCTTCCCTTCCTTTGCCTAGATGCTGAGGGTTGGAAAAGCAAAAGCAGATGTGTGGCCTTCCTTTGCCTAGATGCCGAGGGTTGGAAAATCAAAAGCAGATGTGTGGCCTAAAACTGCTCCAAAGAAAGATGAGAATAGCTTAGTTTCTCCTGCTCCTGTGGACAGTGACAGGGAGAGTGATAACTCTCACCGTGTTCCCGTGCCCAGTTTCCAGAATTCCTGTAGTCAAGCTATTGAAGCAGCCTTCATGAAACTGGACACACCAGCTATTTCAGATCCCCTTTCTGAAGAGAAAGAAGGAAAGAAAAGGAAACAAACAAAAACCCAGGAACAGAAGCTCCTGTTCAGCACCTTAGTCGTCCACACCAGGTGACACTACTTGCCCAGGCTAACTTCTCCATCTGTTTTTCTTTTCTGTGCTTTTGTTTTGCTGCTGTAATTTTTAATTATTTGAGTTTGAACAGATTGATTAGCTTGGGGCAGGGGGGGAGGGGGTTTCCAAAATGTGAAGGGGGAACAAAGAAAATTTTAAATACAGTGTATTTTCCAGCTTCCCATCTTTATACCAAAATAAAATATTGACACTCAAAAGAAATCATCATGAAAGTTTTTTTTTTAAATCATTATGAAATTTATAGAAAGATCAAGTACCAGCAAATGAGTGGAACAATTATAACAATAATAAATAAATATTAAATAATAAAATACTAAAGTTCTTCATCATGGAAATATATAACTTAATGACTTTCATTTATCCAATAGGCAGTGAGTTACTGGCTTTTATATCTGTTTATATAAGTTTTTGATGTATGTCAGGTAGTGAAATTCTTAAAAAAAGGCTGGTTTTATGAAGCTTTTATTCAGATATCAATGGAAAGACTGAAAACATTTCTAGTCTCATTTAGGTTTAAAAGTCATGAAGAATATGTAATTAAGTATGGAATTACTTTTTCAGGGAATGAATCCTATCTTACCAAAGTTAAACTTATACTTTGAGATTATTTGATACTATTCAATCAGCCTTCCTACTATATAATAAGCTTATTTAAATATAGATAACCTTTAGGAAAACGATGCAAACGGTCTTATCAATATTATTTAAACCATCTTGGGCTCCTTTTAAAATCAATTTTACAAGCTAAACATATACCTTTAATATTAATGTATGTTCATATTTTTCCCACATGACCTATAATTGCCCTGACTCAGAATAATGCCTATGTATGTGTATCTTACAAAAATATAATCTCAACAACATTGAAACCAAGAAGCTACCCACAGTATATGTTTCATAACAATATATGAGCTTAAGGTGATAACATCTATTTTTTATTTTGCATGCTATTCTGAGTGAGTAGGATTCTGAAAAGGAAAATTCTTCCCAGATAAGACAAAGCTCCACATTTCTTTCCCATTATGTTAGATTGTTTAAATGAATAAAGACAGTAAGCTTATCCTTGGAGTAACAGTTCTGAGTTAAATGAGAAGGAATAGTCAGAAAAGAATTGAGCTCGCTTTTGCTTTAAATGACACCAAGAGTTAGAGTCTCTTTGTTTAAGTATAACCACATTGTCTTATCCACACATTTGGAGAAGACTATATACAAAAGAAAAATACAAGATCACAAATGAAAAGATCTACACTTCATTGAACATGTTACAGCTAGAAAAATCTCACAAAATTTCTCATGCTAACAAAAATGCTTTGTGAGTCTGTACATGGAGGGTACATATGGGCAGCACCACCGATTTCAATGAGAAGGAAGAGCTGGTGATTCTCTAGCATTTGAGAGAGTCCTAGAAATGGAAGAAGAGAGGTCAGGTGCAAAACAGAATTAAATACAGTGTGTAGCTCCACCCTAGACACCATGGATGGAAATGAGAGAGCAAAGGGATGATGATAGGATGAAATGGGATGCTATCCTCAGTCTAGGCCAGTGTGGCTAAGGACACTTGCAAATGGATGTATCTGCAATGCCAAGAGCAAATGCAGTCACATCTTGACATCTTAACTAAAGGAAACACCAACTTAGCCAAATGGTTCCTCGAAGAATACTCAGTGATGAAACAGGTATGACCATTTGCCTTTACTTAAGATTAGTGCTGCATCTCTTTGGAAAGATCATAAACAACTCTGTGGATACTTTGTGGAATTTGGGGCTGCAGAAAGAGAGTGTGGCCTCCTCCAAAGTTCTAGGAGGTGTACTAGCAGAACTCATTGACTAATATTTACAGAAAACATTTGTTGTAGCTGGTTAAACAGGTGTGCTATTTTTCTCTCCCTACCCTCTTATCAGGGAGTCCAACTAAGCAGGAATTTACCTTTAGAAACTGCATTGGAAAAAATTAGTTAGAGGCTAGTGAGTTATGTGTATGTAAGTCGCTATCCTATCCATGAACAGTTGGAACAGTGCTAGCTTCCCCAGTCCCAAACTCATTTCAATACAAATCTTGTTTTTCGATTTTGATATAGACTTTTCTAATAAAAACTATAAAAATACCCATGGAGAACTTCTGCACATTAAACTGGTTTCCTTATGGGTTAATCAATATCACAGGGACAATTAGTGAAATATCTTGGTATCAAAATGTATCCATAAAATGATTTTTATTTAAAATCCCCAAATCTTACCATGGTGTGACTAAAAGTGATGGTGATAAATTTACTAAGTGACATATATGAACAGCGTATCAGATAATAACTCAAAAATATTAGAGCAAAGAGAAATCTTTGAGATTCACTTTAAAATACACCATGAATGCAATTTGAACTAGGTGATAAGTTTGTAAAACTTGCTTTTATCAAAACTAAAATAGTCTTATTCTAGCTACTAATGTAACCTTATTTTTTAAATGCATAATATTCAATTATCTATATCCTTACTACTGAAGGAAGTTACTAAAATTTAATTATCAATTTAAATTTACAAATTGGTTGTTAATTTCTATTTATTTTATAAATACAATAATTGAACAACTTCAACAACAGTTCCAAATGAGAACACTGGAACTATAAGTGGAAGATGGAGTGTATTTCACCATGAAGACTAATAATGATTAATTCCTAGTACACATTCTTCCTGCACTCAGCCATACCTAACAGAAAATGAGTAAGAAGAAAAATCGTTCCTGAGTGTCAAGAGATTATTTGACATTTCAGAAAAAGGGGAATCTCTTTGCCCACTGAGCTCAAATCTGACCAAACCACAGAATAGGCTACATAACTGCTCTACTATCTCAGGCAAAGATACATTGGAGATGTGAGAGGAGCATTGTGAAATAAGAAAGGAAAAAAGTCCAAAAAATCTGGAAGCTTCCATAGAAATTCTGGAAAATAGACTTTAGAGGACAAAAATGTCCATGCTCCAGCACTGCCCAAATCTGTAAAGAAGTACAAATTAGGAGAATCAGCAAAACTGAGCTCCAGCTGTGGAGTTGATGAGGATTCTGAGCTTAAATTCCAGCATTTAAAGCAGTTGCAGAAGCAATGTAAATTTTCTCTTGTCCATACAATAGAAAAGATGAGAACCACAATTGTGTCTACTCAGGAATATTCAGGCATCATTTGTGGGATGATAGCAGTAAATATTTATTGGCCTGCTACAAGCGATCTACTGATAATTCTAAGAGATGAACGAGAACTCTGGTTTCCCCAGCCACTGATCCTATTCTCTCTTTACCCTTGGGCACAGGCTTGCTTTTCTCTAAACAGCCCAGGCTGGTGGACTACACTCCTGATCCAGACCAACCCATTGTGTCCTGAGCTCTGCACTACACCAGCTCAGTTTTCCAGTCTATATTTTTAGACCATTCACAGACAGTCTCAACCTCCATCTTTCCTTTGGACTCTGGAGAGAAGCCTTCTGCCTGGTCTTCCTCACCCCCACCCTGAATTGGACTCCCCAGACCATCCTTCTCCCCTTCCTTGGGCACAGACCAGGTTTTTCCCTTGGCACCGAAGATCTCTAGACTTCTC
>VZQC01001040.1:0-85460 GCA_009823505.1 Rhizomys pruinosus
ATTCCACACCAAACTCTACCAATCCTATAGAAGATTCCTACAATGAGATCTCCCTAGAGGTAACCCAGGACACAGATCTTAGAAGAACAATTGCAGACATATTCAAAGAAATCAAACAATATAAAGAATAAGTCAGAGAACTAAGGAGAGAGAATGACAAACTCCAGAAGGAACTAAAGGGAGAGAATGACAAACTCCAGAAGGAAGTGGAAACACTGAAAAGATCCCATACTGAAATAAAAAAGGAAACCAGCAATTAACCATGAAGATTTCACAATCATGAATATATATGCACCAAACTCTGGTGCACTGAACTTTATAACACAATTCTCTAGGACCTCAAGTCACAGATTAACCCCAGCACACTCATAGTAGAAGACTTCAATACCCCACTGAGCCCTTTGGACAGGTCAACCAGACAAAGAATAAAGAGATATCTGAACTGAATGATATGATACACCAAATAGACCTCACAGATATCTATCAAATATTCCACCCAAACACCACAGAATACACTTTCTACTCAGCACCCTATGGAACATTCTCTAAAATTGACCACATACTGAGACACAGAAAAAAACCTCAACAAATACAAAACAATTGAAATAATTTCATGTATTCTATCAGACCACAGTGCTCACTATCATAAAGCTCACTATCACAAAACAATTGAAATAATTTCATGCATTCTATCAGACCACAGTGCTCACTATCATAAAGCTCACTATCAACACCAGGATAAGCCCTACTATATACAAGAACACATGGAGACTAAACAACACACTCCTAAATAATGAATTGGTCAAGGAAAAAATAAAGAAATAAAAGCATTCCTGGAACTAAACGACAATGACAATACAACACGGCAAAACCTATGGGATACTTTAAAAGCAGTCGTAAGAGGGAAGTTTATAGCCCTGGGTGCCTATATTAAAAAACAAAACAAAACAAAACAAAACAAAAAAACCAGGAAGACCACAAATAAACGATCTAACACTGCAGCTAAAAAACACACGAGAGACAACAACAAATGAACCCCAAACTCAACAGACAGGAAGAAATCACAAAAATCAGAGCAGAAATCAATGAAATAGAAACAAAGAAAAGAATACAAAAAACCAATGAATCCAAAAGTTGGTTCTTTAAAAGAATAAACAAGATAGACAGACCTCTAGCCCAGTTAACCAAAAGAAAGAAAAAGAAACTATAAATCAGTAGAATTAGTGATGAAAGGGAAAGATCACAACAGACAATGAAAAGATCCAGACAATCATATGGGAATACTTCAAAAGCCTATATTCTACTAAGTTTGAAAACCTAGAGAAAGGGAAGAATATCTGAAATCCTAGGAATCTCCAAAGCTTAACCAAGAAGAGATTGACAGCTTAAACAGACCCATAATATATGAAGAAATTGAAGATGTAATAAGAAACCTCCAAACTAAAAAAAGCCCAGGACCAGATGGTTTCACAGCAGAATTCCATAAAACAATTAAAGAAGACTTACAACCATTATTACTCAAACTGTTCAGAAGGATACAAGTGGAGGGAAATATCCCAAATTCCTTCTATGAAGCCAGCGTCACTCTAATACCAAAAGCAGGCAAAGATACAACCAAAGAAGAGAACTATAGACCCATCTCATTAATGAACACAGATGCAAAAATTCTCAACAAAATACTTGCAAACCACACACAGACCCACATCAAAAAGACCATCCATCATGACCAAGTTGGATTCATACCAGAGATGCAGGAATGGTTCAACATACATAAATCAATAAATATCATCAAACACATAAATGGACTGAAAGACAAAAACCACACGATCATCTCAATTGATGCAGAAAAAGCCTTCAATGAAATCCAGCATCCTTCATGCTTAAAGTCCTAGAGGGAATTGGACTGGAGGGATCCTTCCTCAGTGTAATCAGGCTGTATACAAGAAACCCACAGCCAAAATCATCCTAAATAGAGAAAAGTCAGAAGCATTCCCTTTAAAGGTAGGAACTTGGCAAGGCTGTCCCCTGTCACTACTCTTCAATATAGTCCTTGAAACACTTGCTAGGGCAATAAGGCAAGAAAAGGAAATTAAAGGAGTACTAATTGGAAAAGAGGAAGTCAAGCTATCCCTTTTTGCAGATGATATGATTGTTTACCTAAGGGATGCTAAAAACTCCACCAGAAAACTCCTAGAAACAACCAAGAGTTTCAGTAAAGTGGCAGGATACAAAATTAACCTAGAAAAATNTTTGTATGGGTTTATCTTTTTTTTTATTTGGGGAAATTTTTCATCTACTATTCTGTTGAAGATCTGATCAATACCATTCTCTAGGGATTCTTCTCCTTCCTCTAGCCCTATGATGCAGAGGTTTGATCTTTTCATCGTGTCCCACATTTCCTTGTTCTACTCTTGTGTATTTTTAAATTTTTCATAATCTTTACTTGAGCTTTTTAGTTGTTCTGTGTTATCTTCTGGGTCTGATATTCTTTTTTTTTCTGCTTCCTCCATTCTGCTTCTGAGGCTTTTTCCCATTCTTTCCTCTTGATTGGATGAGTGTTCAATTTCCTTTTTCATTTCATCCCATGATTTCTTTAGTATTTCCACTTCCTTCTGGAGTGTCTCAATCCCTTTTGTAGCTTCTTGCTTTGATGGTTGGTTTCATTTTTTTTCATTTCAGCATGGTATCTTTTCAGCATTTCCACTTCCTTCTGGAGTATGTCATTCTCTCCCTCTAGGTCCTTCCTGAGTTTTTCATTCTCTCCCTTTAGTTCTCTGATTTGTTCTTTATATTCTTTGATTTCTTCAAATATGTCTACAATTTTTCTAAGATCTATGTCCTGGGTTACTTCTAGGGAGATCTCATTGTAGGAATCTTCTATAGGGTTGGTAGAGTTTGGTGTGGAATTATTCTGTGCTTTTCCCATGTTGTTCTTTCATTGTGTTTTTGGCATGTGGGTTTGTTTTTTGTTTATATTCTGATGTGAACCTCCAATGTTTCTTCACTGTGTTGAAGGCTCACTTTGCTTGTTTCCTTCAGATGCCTTTGGTTATTTTCCTCCTTGTTTATAGAGTGTTGATTTGTCTAGGTTTCAGGCTTTCAATTTTGGTTATACATTGGAAGTCTAGCTCACTCTTCCCTTTCTGCTCTGAAGGGTCTCCAAAAACCGGGAAGATAACAACTGGGTCAGTACCCTGCTGAACATTGTGCTCACTCTGCTTCCTGCCACCCAGTTCCTCTAGGTTGTTTGTGGAGCTGGCTGTTGCAGGACTAGAGTTCTGTCAGGTTTGCTGTTTCATTTATTGCTTTGCACCCCAGAATCACTACAGTAGTCCCACTACTTGGACACTTGCTCTGCATATCCAGTTGGGGGGATGGGGGAGGCTGGAGCAAGTTGCTTGCTTAGCCCCTGTGCCAGTACTCTGTACTCCAGGTGGTCTGGCCAAAGCCCCTGATCTCTATGCAGCCGAGTCCCCTAGAAGCAATAAGCCCACCTTTGTACTGTCTAGCTGGGCAACTCTGCCCCACAGCTGCACAAACCAATAATCCAATAATCCAATATTCCACCTGGCTGAAGCACCTGGCCCCTGCCTTGTGCTCCAGGTGGTCTGGCCAAAGCCCCTGATCTCTATGCACTCCACAAAATATTTTTTAAAAGAATTCCTAGAAAGGAGTAAATAAGTATCTCTAGAGTTGAGCAACAACTAAGTGCATAGGGTTCCCCCAAATCTTTCTACTACTCCTATAACAACATACTCAGGAGGTTGTATTGAGTTGTACTGCATGAATTTTCCTGTTCCTAAGATGAAACATCCTACAAAAGCAACTTAAGGAAGGAATGGTTTGTTCCAGCTCACACTCTGAGGGTGCAGTCCATCATGATGGGGGAATCATGATAGCAGGAGCAAGAGAGAGCTGTTCACAGTACATCTGTATTCAGGAAGCAGAGAGGTTAATGCAGGAGCTCAGTGAACTTCCTCCTTTTTGTTGAATGCTGGATTTTAGCCCATGGGGTAGTGCAGGGTCAATCTCCTCTTCTCAGTGAAACTTTTACCATTAGCTTTATTATAGATTCACATCTTCAGATTTATTATAATCCCAAATCCACTTGTTTTATCCTCAATAAGTAGGAATTCTTGACCTTTTGTAATAGTGTTAAATGAATGTTGATGGCTCTAACTCACATGCACTTAGCCATGAAGAGTTATTTTAGTATCATGCTTTAATTATAGATTTCTAGATTGGAAGATTCTTCTGGAGTGCATGGATCCAGATGTCTGCAATAATAGGAACATTTTTAATTCCTGTGCCTTAGAGTCCTAATCAATATTATAGGGGAAAAAATATGCCAGCCAGGTTCAGAATTCCTGATCTACACTAACTTTGCCATCTCCAGCAAGAAGGATGTAAGCAAGGAAATAAGTCAGAGATGTTTTCATCTTATTAGCTTCATAAAAGGCAAGCCTCTATTGTTGTTTCTTTCCCAAGTTGTAATACTTCTAAGATCTTATTGGTCCATATGCTAGATTCATCTCTAATGAATCACTGGTTTCTCATGGATGTCTAAAATTCAATCTGTTCAAATATAACTTGTGTTTTTACCTAAAGCCACATATCTACCTTTGCTCTTGATTACAGCACATGACATCATCATAAGGTCAGAATCTTCTCCTTTCATCCATTCACAACCTCATCAAAATATTTTGTATTAGAAATTATCTTTCTCGCTGGACATGGTGACACATGCCTTTAATCCTAGCACTTGGGAGGCAGATCCAGGTGGATCTCTGTGAATTCAAGGTCAGCCTGGTCTACAGAGTGAGCTCCAGGCCAGCTGGGACAAAAGGGAGACCCTGTCTCCAAAATACCAAAAAATAAAAGATATTATCTTTCTCTAAAAGACTGTGAAGATATCCTGTACTGTCTTCTAGATTCACTAGAATCTAGAAGTTTGCATTGATGAGTTTCTCTCAAACATCCAATATCATTCAAATTCCACATTGCTGGGAATACTTTGATGGCCTGGTCTTTATCCCTCCTGTTATAAAAATTCATGTTTTTGAGTAGTTTACATATTCTTGACATTAATGCTCTGTCAGATTTCCTCCAACTCTGTGGGTTTTCTCTTCACTTCCTTGATTGCTTCTTTCCATGTACAGAAGCTTTTGAGTTTGATGAGGTCCCATTTGTCAACTGTTGACCTTATTTCCTGTGCAATTGCTGTCTGATTTAGAAAGTCTTTTCCTACACTTATGCCTTGTAGGTTGTTGCCAACTTTTTCTTCTATCACCTTCAAGGTTTCAGGTTTCATGTTGAGATCTTTGATTTACTCGGAGTTTATTTTTGTACACGGTGAGAGGTAGGGGTTTAATTTTGTTCTTCTACAAATGGTAAGAAAACAAATGACCTACTCAAAAGATGGAGTAAAGAGGTGAACAGAGACTTCACCAGTGAGGAATTAAAGATGGCTGAGAAACATCTTAAAAGTGTTCAACATCATTAACAATTAAGGAAATGCAAATTAAAACCACTCTCAGATATCATCTCACTCTCATATGACTAGTTAAGATCAAGAAAACAATCTGTGGTGGCGCATGCCTTTAATCCTAGCACTCGGGAGGCAGAGGCAGGTGGATCTTTGTGAGTTCAAGGCCAGCCTGGTCTACAGAGTGAGTTCCAGGCCAGCTGGGGCTACAGGGAGACCCTGTCTTGAAAAGACAAAAAAAAAAAAAGATCAAGAAAACAAAAGACACCAAATGCTGGAGAGGTTGTGGGGAAAGGGGAACACTCATCCATTGCTGGTGGGAATGTAAACTTATACAACCATTATGGAAAGCAGTGTGGAGAACCCTTAAAAGACTCAAAATGAGCCTACCACCTGACCCAGTCATACCACTCCTGGGTATATACCCAAAAGACTCATTCTACTGTAAAGATACATGCACATCCATGTTTATTGCAGGTCTTTTCACAATAGGGAAGAGCTGGAACCAACCCAAATGCCCCTCAACAGAAGAGTGGATGACGAAAATGTGGTACATCTACACAACGGAGTACTATTCAGTGGAAAAGATATCATGAACTTTGCAGGTAAATGGATGGAGCTCAAGGCCATTATGCTAAGTAAAGTAACACGGTCCCAGAAAAACAAATAGGGAATTGTCTCCCTCATTTTGGGATGCTAACACCAAATCCCCAGATGAAAGGCAAGCTGAACAACATTATTGTTGTATTTCTGTTTGTCTGAGAGCAACTATGTTGTTATAATGTAAATCTCTCAACTGGGTCTAGAATCCACCCACCACTTATTTTCAGACTCTGTAATTACTGTATATGGGTGGAAAGTATGTATCCATATTTTAGAGTAATATAAAATTAGTGGAGGAAAATGTGAATTCCTAAACATAAAAAAATACTGAGAGAAAGATGCAGGACAGTTATGGCAGAATGCATGATCTGGGGTGGGGTGGGTGAAGGGAAAGGGGAAAATGCCTAAATTGAACTGAAAAATGATGTCTGAAATATTCAAAACATCAATGAAATCATAAAAAATAAATACAAATAAAAATCCATGGTAAGCCAGGTGTGGGGGTACATGACTAGAATCCAACCAATTTGAAGGCTAAGTCAAGAGGACTTCAAGCTCTAGGCCAGCCTGGACCATGTACTAAAACTCCCATCTCAGAAAAAAAAATTCATATAGGCAGCTTGGGGATGGACTTTTTCTTCATCATGGCGGGAGCACTCAGCAGGGTCTTTTGTTTGAAATTTTACAACATGCAGTTTTGATAGCTCAGAACTTCTCCCCAGTCCTTCTTTTCTCTTTTTCTAACTTCCAATATTATTTTACATTCTTCCATCTTTTAAAAAATAATCTTTATTCCAACACTATCTTTAAACTTCTATCCTAAAAACTTGGTATGTATTTTTACATATTAACTTTCTAAGAACTTTTTGTTATGCCTTTTTTAAACTATCCTGTTCTTATTTCAGAAGTATAGTAGTTTAACTCTTACTATGTCTCTAAGGATATGAATTTTGGCTTTTGTGATCCAAGTATTATCGACTTCCTCCACATCCCTTTCAGGCACATGTAGGTCATTGACTTCTTTTGGGGAGTTTGATTTTTTTCTTTTAAGACAGGGTTTCCCTTAGCCCCAGTAGGCCTGGAACTCACTCTGTAGACCAGGCTGGCCTTGAACTCACAGGGATCTGCCTGCCTCTGCCTCCTGAGTGCTGGGATGAAAGGTGTGCACCACTACACCCGGCTTAGGTCACTGACTTCTTAAAAATAGATTTTAAAATTATGTCTGTATGTGTCTGAGTGGTTTATGGGCACACATGTGCAGATGCCTATGGAAGCCAGAAGAGGGTGCTAGATCCCATGGAGCTGGAGTTACAGGTGATTGTGAGCCACCCAATGTGAGTGCTGGTAATAGAACTTGAGTCCTCCGGAAGAACAGCACATGCTCTTAACCACTAAGCTATCTCTTGAGCCCCTCAATGACATTCAAAAATATTTTATTTATTTTATTTTTATGCATATGAGTGTATTGCCTGCTGTGTATAAGTGCACTTATGTCATGCCTTGTCCTTAGAGGTCAAAAGAAGGTGTCAAATCCCCTGGAACTGGAGTTATAGCCAGCACATGGGTGCCGGGAATCCAACTGGGTCCTCTGTAAGGGAGGCAGAGACAGGGGGATCTTTGTGAGTTCAAGGCCAGCCTGGTCTACAGAGTGAGTTCCAGGACAGCTGGGGCTACAGGGAGACCCTGTCTCGAAAAGACCAAAAAAAAAAAAAAAAAAGAGCAGTCAGTGCTCTTAACTGCTAAGCCATCTCTCCANAGTTTTGATTTTTTTCTTTTAAGACAGGGTTTCCCTTAGCCCCAGTAGGCCTGGACTCACTCTTGCTAGACCAGGCTGGCCTTGAACTCACAGGATCTGCCTGTCTGCCCTCTGGAGTGCTGGGGATGAAAGTGTGTGCACCACTTACACCGGCTTAGGTCACTGCTTCTTTAAAAATAGATTTAATATGTCTGTATGGTGTTGAGTGGTTTATGGGCACACATGTGCAGTGCCTATGGAGCCAGAAGAGGGTGCTAATCCATGGACTGGAGTTACAGGTGGATTGTGAGCCACCATGTGAGGTGCTGGTATATAAACTTGGGTTCCTCCGGAGACAGCACATGCTCTTAACCACTAAGCTATCTCTTAGCCCCTCAATGACATCAAAAATATTTTATTTATTTTATTTTTATGCATATGAGTTTTGCCTGCTGTGTATAGTGCACTTATGTCATGCCTTGTCCTTAGAGGTCAAAAGAAGGTGTCAGATCCCCTGGAACTGGGGTTACAGCACGCACATGGGTGCCGGGGAATCCAACTGGGTCCGTCTGTAAGGGGAGGGAGAGGGGAGGATCTTTGTGAGTTCAAGGGCAGCCTGGGGTTAAGAGTGAGTTCCAGGACAGCTGGGGGCTACAGGGGACCCTGTCTCGAAAGACCAAAAAAAAAAAAAAAAAAAAAAGAGCAGTCAGTGCTCTTAACTGTTCAGCCATCTCTCCAGCACTTCCACTGACTTTTATATTTTATATTTTATTTTCTTAAATATTTAGCTATCTGAGGGCTTCATTCCTAACTAGTACTGAGGAACTAAAATGATAATGTGGTAATAGGCTTTAAAAATTGCATATAGATGCTGGAGAAATGGCTCAGTAGTTAAAGAATATGGACTGTTCTTCTAGGGGACTGGAGTTCAGTTCCCAGCACCTATGTCAGGTGACTCACAAATTCCTGTAACTCCAAATCCAGAGAATCTGGTTTCCTCCTCTAGCCTTTGTGGCACCTGCAGAGTCATTTGCTTAACAATACTTACATTCACACAAAACGCACATAGGTGCACACATAATACCAATACACAAACCACTATAAGACAAATAATCTTAAAAAAAACTGCAGCATGACATTTTGACAGAGGGATACATTGTGTAATGTCTGTATCAAGCTAATTAACACATCCATTAAGA
This sequence comes from Rhizomys pruinosus, assembly GCA_009823505.1. Lineage (NCBI taxonomy): Eukaryota > Metazoa > Chordata > Mammalia > Rodentia > Spalacidae > Rhizomys > Rhizomys pruinosus. The sequence continues at coordinate 9,023 of VZQC01001040.1, forward strand.
TGATTGCTGATACTAATGGAAAGCTCTATATTTCTAGACAGGAGCTGTCAGTTGATGAGCTTGAAGATTAAGGACCCTAAACACCAGTGGATCTGCAGCACTCTTTCCCCAGGCAACCATTCTTCACCAGATGACACCATTCTCCCCTCTAGGTGGTCAGGAACTGGCTGACACTGTCTCAGAATTCAGCATGTAGATATTTTCTTAATGCTTTTTTGTAGTGCAACACTTTACTCCAACCTCCTCAATACCATGTCCTAATCTAAGAGCTCTGGAAAATCCAATTCTTCCTACAAAGCAGCAGTGCTATAGCAAGCCAGTCTTAGATGCTGGAGGTTGGAGATCACATGGCTTCCAATCTTATGAGAAGCTTCTGATCAGTCCTCTGCTTCCAGACCTTTTGCACACCCTTTGTTTTCTGGCCTTCTAAAAATGGACTCACTTCTTATTAGCTTCCCTTTTGTTCCTCTTGTAAGTATCTACCTTTTTGTCCCTCAGTATTTTAGGTTAATTATTTCTTAGTCCACCTTTTTCCAGAGATCCAAGTTTTCCTGATAGGCCTTGTGTACTGGCATCTGCTGAAGCTGTTTGTCTATGAGTGGTTTAAATTTTTTTTCGCTTTTTATCATTTTAATGTTTTTTTTTTTTGGTCTTTTTGAGGCAGGATCTCCCTTTAGTCCCAGCTAGCCTGGAGCTCACTATATAGACCAGGCTGGCCTTGAACTCACAGGGGTACACCTGACTCTGCCTCCCAAGTGTTGGGATTAAAGGTGTGCACCACCACATCTGGCCATTTTAATAGATTTTAAGTGGACATATATAAGGCCGCAAGTAACCAACCCAAGTGCCCCTCAACTGACGAGTGGATAGAGAAAATGTGGTACATCTACACAATGGAGTTCTATGCAGCAGTAAAGAAAGATGACATCATGAACTTTGCAGGTAAATGGATGAAACTAGAAGACATTATGTTGAGTGAAGTAACACAGTCACAGAAAAACAAAAGATGAATGGTATCCTTCATCTGTGGATGCTAGCAACAAGTACCTAGTTTTAAGGCAAACTGAGCAATGTTAATGTTATGTTCCTCATGATCTGAAAGCAACTGTTCTCTTTTATTCTGAATCCCTTAACAGGTTCTAAAATTAAGCTACCATTTCTTTTCAGACTTTGGCAGTTTTGGTATATGGGTGGATGGTATGTATGCACAAAATCAAAAGAATAAGGGGGGAAAAACTAGTTTGTCATGACATTGTCTCTAACCACAATATCTATCTTATGGGAGTGCTTCTTAGTATTTCTTATACACGGCTACTTGAGCTTTTGTCCAAGCCTTTTCTAAAATATTATATAGTAGTTAAAAGTATCAGGCTGGTGTAACTTAGTCTTTCTGGGTGCTTAACAACCGTACTTAAGGCCCATACCAATTTGGCTGAGGGACTTAAGGGATAACTTTGTTCCTTGTCCTCAGAAGTCAACTAAATCCCAGGGGAGTATGCATGGGGACATCTCTTGAAATGTCCTGCAAATGTGAGTCACCAGTCTTCCTGCGCAGGGAGATCTTGAAGAACCACCAATGGGACTTCAGCCAGTGTCCAGTCTATAAAGAGGAATGTCTGTTCATGGTTCAAAAAGGGAAGCTTGATCTAGCAGGACCTGACTTTGTCCTCGAGTGGATGGATCTGGTAAATGAAAAGCCAAAAGGAGGCATGGTCTCCCTCACCGCCCCCCCCCCAAAAAAAACCTGAGGACCAGATCCTCAACTGCCCTTGAGAAAACATAAACCTTGGTTAATCTAGGCTAACAGTGTGGCCTTAATCATCCAAAAGGAAAGTATAACCAGAAATAAATAATTAGTAAAGCCTGAAAAAATTGTACTTCAGGTATAAAATTTGAGATCTTAGTAAAAAGACAAACAAATTTTAAAAAGAGCACAGTTCTTTTGCCTGTCTTTCTGACAAGTGCAGCTACCCTGTGGCTGCCACTGCTTTTACCATCCTTCAAAGACGTGAGAAGACACAGCTTTTCAACCTTCCAATATGGACTGAAGACTCACATCTCTCCAAGAATCCTCCAAACCTTCAGTGCCAGATGGGGACTGCTGAGACATCCAGCTTGTGGACCGAGCTATTACTGGGGTTTCAGCCTCTTCGGAGTATAGACTGCCATTGTTGGACTGCTCAGGCTGTATCATGGAGGCCAATACAGGAAGATCAAGACAGGATGTAGTGTTACTGGACCTCATTTGGTGACCATGGGAAGGGAAAACCCCAGTGTGGAGTGCAACGACAGGACTGATGGTTGTTTGGGCTTGCCAGGGAAGAGCCTTCAAACATGACATCTTTCAGCCTAATAAAGAAAAAAATCATAAGCTGAAGATGCTAAAAGATATATGTGGTGCCAGGCATGGAGGAGCATGCCTTTAATCCTAGCACTTGGGAGGCAAAGGCAGGTGAATCTTTGTTAATTCAAGTCCAGCCTGGTCTACAGAGTGAGTTCCAGGACAGCAGGGGCTATGGGAGACCCCGTCTTGAAGAGACAAAAAAAAGATATATGTGATATGCATATATGATATATGCATACTTTGAAGTGATACAGATTGGAAGGAACAACAAAAGTCTGACTGGGTCAAAGAACTGACTGAAATGGTGAACTTCTCCTCAAAACACTAAACTTCTGCATCAAATTTTTTTTAAAGAGACTGAGAAAAAGATGAAAAACATGTTTGGCAGAATGCATGAGCTCTGGTGGGGGGGGGCAAGGAATGGGGAATGGGCCTAGACTTGATTGGAAATTTTGTATGAAATGCACAAAGTTTCAATAAAATTGGCTTTGAAAAAAATAAAATAAAAATAAAGGTGCAAGTAATGAGTTCTATTCACCACCCTGAGTTCATGAGTCTTATTTCCCTATTGGGGATGCAGATCCAAATGCTGAGACTAGGAAGACAAGATAGTAGGTGCCAAGATGCCCTGAATGAGCCAAGCCAGGAGCATGCCCATAACAAAAGACTACAATTAGCAGGGCATGGTGGCACACACCTTTAATCCCAGTACTTGGGAGGCAGAGGCAGGCAGATCTCTGTTAGTTCAAGGCCAGCCTGGTGTACATAGTAAGCTCCAGACCAACTGGGACTAAAGGGAGACTCTGTCTCAAAAAAATAAAAAAAAAAAAAAAAAAAAAAAGACTCAATCGCTTTACTAAGTACATGGTTCTCAAGTAAATTGCTTCATTTGCTATCTACAAACAGTAAAGATAACATTTTTCATTTTGTTTCCATTCTACTATATATCATCATCAGTATATGGCCCAGCCTTTCTAACTATAAACACTTCCACTTCCACATCACTTCTACTGTTGTATGAACATCTGTGTTCCTTTTAAATTCATACGTTAAGAGACAATAGAGAGTTGGCTCAGTGGTTAAAAGCACTGACGGCTCTTGAAGAGGACCTGGGTTCAATTCCCAGCACCCATATGGTGGCTAACAAGCATCTGTAACATCAGTTCCAGGAAAATTCAATGTTGTCTTCTGATCTCCAAGGGCATTGAATGACATGAGTACACTTTTATACATGCAGGCAATACACTCATAAACAAATAACAATAATAATAATCATTTCAAAACTTCATGTGCTGAACACTAACCCCCTGTTAAATGGGTTTTGCTTTTCCTGGTCAACTTTGGCCCCAAAATATTAAGTAGCAAATTCCAGAAATAGAGAACTTCTGAGTTTTAAATTGTGTGCCTTTCTGAGTAGGGTACAGAATCTTTTTCTGTCCACTCTATCCTTCCTGGAACATGACTCACCCATTAGGTTCAGTGTAGACACTATGCACTGCATTACTCACCTCATTTATCAGATCAACCATCATAGTCATGCTGTTATGTTCAAGTAACAAAGTAATTATTATTTTGCTTAATAATGGATCCAAAGCACAAGAGTCCTGATAATGGCAGTTCAGTTATGCCAAATAAAAGCCACAAAACACTTATTTTAAACAATTTACCGGGGGCTGGAGATATCTCAGCAGGTAAGAGCACTGGCTATTCTTACAGAGGACCCAGCACCCACATGACCACTGACAACCATCCGTAACTCCAATTCTAGAAGAATACGATGCCTTCTTCTGATCTCACAAGGCCTTGTATGAGATGGGTGCACTTATATACATGCAGATGAACCATTCATACACATAAAAATAAATATAATAAATACAATTATAACTGATAAAGTGGAAGTCCTCAGGAAGGAAATAAATATCAAACACTGAGGTTGCTAACATCAGTAGTTAGAACAAATCCACTCTCTGTGAAATTATGAGTCAGGAAAAAGAAACCACACCTCACAATGCAGTGGCACTTGCTTAATTAACAGAGGCTGAGGAGGTAGCTCAGTTGGTAAAGTGCCTGATACGCAGCATGAGGACCTGAATTCAGATCATCAACTCTCATGTAAAAACACTGGCACTGTCGGGGAAGAAGAACACCATAACTCAGACACTGGGAGTCGGGGTGAAAACGGGAGGATTTCTAGATCTCTCTGGGCAGTCAGCCTAACTGAACCAGAAGCTCCAAGGTCATTGAGAGACCATGTTTCAAAAATTAACACGGAGAGTGTTCAAGAATATCCAGTGCTGACCTCTTGTCTCCACATGGACACATCTGCATGTGTACTAGTACAGACATATGCACACACCCACACCTGTACATACACCAGAGAGAGAGAGAGAGAAAGGAAAAAAGATAGTAAACCTGTGTACATCTGTGTGCACAGGTAAAAGCAGAGAGTAACAGGGTTCAGTGTTATGCACAGGTTCAGACATCCCTTGAAGGTCTTGGATCTTACCTCCTGTGACTGTGGGGGACTGTTACTAAGACAGAGGGACTTCAGTAAATTTTTAGTTCATCAAGGCTGTTCTCTTATTGATGGGATTAGTGATCTTGTTTTTTTAATTTTTTATTTTTTTTTCCTTTTTTATTTTTTTTTTATGTATATGAATGTACTCTGCATGTAGGTTGATGCACCCATGTTGTGCAATGCTGCGGAGGTCAGAAGAGGGTGTCGGATTCCCCTAGAACTGGAGTTAAAGATGGTTCTTAGCTGCCATGGGGTGCTGGGAATTGAACCTGGGTCCTCTGCAAGAGCAGTCGGTATTCTTAACCACTGAGCCATCTCTCCCAGCCCCATGATCTTGTTTTTTAAAAAGTTGATGGATCCTGCTTCCTCTTTCTTCAGTGAAGTCATATAGAAGGTATAGGAATAAGGAATGGGGCTTCAACAGACAGCAAGTCTGCTGGAGATCTGGAGTTCCCAGCCTCCAGAAGGGAATCATGCATAGTACATTTATTTTGTTTATCAATTCTCTAAAATAGTTTATTACAGAATTCACCTGAAGTGAAAACCACAAAGCTTTCAGCCTCAGAAAGTTATAGTGTAGCCTTTACAATTAAACATAGAAACATTCTCAGTTCCCCCTGCAGATGATAGTTTCATGGGTGCTGTCCAAGGTGCTGGTTAATATTTCTGATCTAGTTAGTACCTTGTAAAGTTCATCCTTGATTTGGGGGGTCAGGGGGTAGTTACAGTTGGCCTAGAACTTGCTATGTACACCAAGTTGACCTTGAACTCACAAAAATCTGCCTGCCTTTGCTCCCTGAGTGCTGGGATTAAAGACATGCAAAACCACACCCAGTTCATCAGTGATTTTTAAAAAAATATATTTTATTTTTATTTATTTTTTTATATTTTTATTTTTATATGTATATGTGTATTGCCCATGTGTATAGAAGTACACCATGTTGTGCAATGTCCTCAGAGGTCAGAAGAAGATTTCAGATTCCCTGGAATTGGAGTTATAGACAGTTGTTAGCAGCCATGTAGGTGCTGGGAATCAAACCCTGGTCCTCTGCAAGAACAGTCAGTGCTCTTAACCTCTGCCTATCTCCAGCCCCCTCCTCCTTGATTTTTTTATATCTAAGTTACTTCAAGGCAGACTTTGTAAAGTCCAGACGCCTTCTATAATTATTTATCATCCCTTAAATGCTATAGAAGCAAGTGTTGTAGAAGGGAACCTTATCTCAGCTCATTAAGCAAGTGATATTGAGAAAATTATGGGGTTTCAGCCTCCTTATCTAATACTATTATCTGAGACAAAATGATTATGAAGATTAAGTGAGATAATTCATGTAAAACAACTAACATAATGCCTAATCCATGGTAATTTTTTAATAGGTGTTAGCTCTCATATCTTGCTGTGACTTTGAACTGTTACTGCTATAGTAGGTGTGTCAACAATCTGTAGGACACCAAGAGACACTGAGACACATTTTAATGGCACTCAGACCTCACAGTGTTTGTCCAGCCTCTGCTCAGAAAAGGACATTTCTCTTTGTGTAAATCTCTTAGATATATACCTCATTGTTTTCCATTGGAAACCAAGAAGCTTTGAACTGATCCTGACATTAAGAAATAATAGTAACAGCAAAAAAAAGACACCCTGGGGCACAAGTAATCTTTTCATTTTTTTTTGGTTTAGCTTACTTCATTTCTTACTGGCCATGTCTGTGTTAATATAACTTACAGCCATTAAAAACTATTATCTCTAGCATGTAGATTGACAGGCACCCCATCATTTAGTCTGCTGCTTTTGTCTGCCCTGGACACTGTGGTCAGGAGGGCAGGCAATGAAGGAGAGCTTGTTTTCGTGATAATTGGAATGGCTCTGTGGGTTATCTTGGCCCTTAAACCAGGCTTGCAAACAGAAAAATACAATTCATATATTCCCCCAAATCCAGCATCATTTCTCTCTTAGTAGTCCCCTGCCCATTGTGTAGTGGTGGTGTTGATTTTACCCGACAGTTCCCATACAGTGTTCAGAATTTCAGCATAGGTTCCCCTTAGGAAGTTCCAGGAAAAAAACTAGTCTCCTCCTTGAAGTCTTGTCATCGACTGATTGATTTTTCCAATTCCAGTTCTTCTTGGGCATATCCTGGCCCCAAACATCCTCTACTGTCTTTGCAAGAAAGCATGCGGATATGTCAGGTTTTTTAATCACCCCTACTACCACTCCCTGCAGTTGTTAAGAGAAAAAATGTTGACTGGAGTATATTTCAAGCATTCTCAATTAATGATGTTTACAGCGTGGTTTTCATGGCAGATGTGGAGCTGAGCTTTCCATATCCTCAGCCTGCCTATAGATCCTTGATGCTTGTTAACTAGGAGACTGTAGTAATTACATTTCTCATTAATGTGGCAAAATACCTGACAGAAAGCAACTTGAGGTAGGTTTTACTTTGGCCTGTAGTGTAAGGGATGCTGTCCATTGTGGCAATGTCATGAGGAAGGCCTGGTGGTGGGAGGAAGTCACAGTATATCCATCATCAGAAAGCAGAGAGTGAACGAAAGAGGTCCCAGGCCATCAAAACTCAAGACCCATCTCCAGCAACCCACTTCCTCCAACCCTCCAACCAGGCTCCTCATCCTAAATAAATCCACAACCTTCCCAAACAGTGCCACCGCCTGGAGACAAAGTGTTCAAGCACATGAGCCTGCGGGGAACCATTCACAGTCAAACCACAAGAGTGACTTGTTTCTTGTGTGTGTTGTGCTGAAGATAAAACCTAGGACTTTGCACATGCCAGGCAAGTACTGTACCACTGAGCTACATTCCTAGCCTCTAACTGTGACCCTTCAGCAAAGTAAGTAGCCTCTTAACATTGAAATGCCTCTAATAGTAACCATTGTTGCAGCATCAATTCCCGTCTTGTCTCCTTTAGGAAGCATCTCTGTTCCCTTCTTTCCAGTCCATCTCATCCTCATCGCTTTACTGGACTCTTCGTATTTTCCAGTCAGGTATCCTGGTTTTCTTTCCCTGTGTTCTGCAATCTAATTTCCATAACGAATAGTCTTGAAATAAATCAGATACTGATTTATTTATTTATGTATGTATGTATATTTATTTATTTATTTATTTATGTATATTTATTTATGTATGTATGTATATTTATTTATTTATGTATGTATATAAGTATGCCCTTGAAGGGAACTAGCAGGCTCTCCATAGTGACTCTTTTTCTTTAGGAAGAACTCTATTTTGTGCTAAGGATTACTCGGAAGCACTGTCATTTTGCAAAAAGCTGAGTGGGCTGGTGGTGTTCTCTCGAACTGACCCTTGGGCCAGAAGAGCAATAAGAAGGAGTCAACAGTAAGATGGCAGGAAAGGAGCGAGTCAACAGAGGGATAACGGGAGAGGAGACCATGTCCCCTGCTTTCTGAGATAACCGGAGAAGAATGGAGCCATAAAGTTAGTCATCTAAAATAGTCTCCTGCAATAACTCCTGCAATAACTAACCCAAAGGCCCACCAGGATGTGGATTTTGCCTTTCCAAACTCCTGTTTAAACTCCCCTGGGGTCGCTCCTACCTGCGTGTAGTGAGGACATGTACCCTGATGCACTGGTTATCCATTTGGCCTTTATTTTCTAAATAAAGTTCACAATTGGTGTTTTTTCTAAATAAACTTCATGAAAAGCAACTGCTTGACTCGTTGGTATTCCTGTGGGGACCCCCGGACCTAACGCCCTGACTGACGTTACACTTTTGCTCCTGATTCCCAACGCTTCTGTAATGACTTCTAGTTCCTTTTAGTCCTGACCCCCGCCCACCTCCCAGACTTTCTTTCCTTCTTTACTCTGCTCTCACCAAATTAGCCTCCTTTCTTTTCCTCAAGAACTCTGTGCTTTTGAATGTGCTGGCCAGTGTCAATACAATGGCCTCCTCCAGAGTTCTATGTGATTGTTCCTCTTTCTCCTTCATTGTGCTCTATATAAATGCTGACTCACCTAAATATCACCCCTACTTTAGTGTTTTTCAAGCAAATCTGTCTGCATAGCACTTACCACAAATTTAAAGTGTCTATTTAATATGTTCTGACTTTTCCCAGATAATGTTACTGGAGCAAAGATCTTGAAACATAGATTTAGTATGCAGAATCCTTTTTTTTTTTTTTTGGTATTTTTGAGACAGGGTCTCCCTTTAAGTCCCAGCTGACCTGGAGCTCATTCTGTAGACCAGGTTGGCCTTGAACTCACAGAGATCCACCTGACTCTGCCTCCCGAGTACTAGGATTAAAGGCTTGTGCCACCATACCCAGCAATAGGCAGAATTCTAAGATAACTTGAGATTTCTACCCTCTGCCTCCCTAGGGCACAAATTTTATTAAATCCCCTCCCCTTGAACAGAGGTTGGATTTATAGGTAAGATAGGAATTCACAGTTTATGATAAAGTCATATTATGTGAAAAATATAAAGACATCCTGAAGATACAGCTAAAGGCCCTTTGGATTCATCAAATGGAGCCATTATCATCAGTGCATGACCATTATCATCAGCGCATTGACTAATCGGAGAAGTCTTTAAAGGAAGTCAGAGAGGCAGGTCCCTGCCCAGTGTCATAAAGAAATGATCACTCACATTGTGAGAGAGGTGGCAGGGCTCTGAGGGTGGTCCCTGCAAGCTAAGAGTAGTCCCCAACTAACACCTGGTAAGATACCCATCTTGCGTCAACAAAATAAACTAATTCTACTATCTGTTGAGAGCTGGAGAGAACACCAAGCATCAGATAAGATTTCAGCATCAATGACACCTAAATTTTAGCCTGATGCTAAATGTTTAAGCTGAGCAGACAACTCATTTAAGCTGTCCTGGACTCTTGACCACAGGAAGTACGGGATACAAGTGTGTGTTGTTTAACCCGCTTAGGTGATGCACAACACAGCAATAGATAACAGAGACAAATATTAAAATGCCCAACACATATCAAGCCTAAGGTAAGTACTGTCAAAGTTATGGATGTCCAATTTGCTTTTCTATGCATTCCTAGAGGTAGGGTATACATTGAGAATGGAAAAGACAAGGGACATGGGGGAATTGAGCACTTAAATGGGAGAGTGAGAAAGCAAAGGAGAAAGCAGCTATTGCCCGGCATTTCATGACTGCTTTGAGAGTGATGCCAAAGTCCAAGTTACCAAATACTTACTGCTCAGATGCCTGCGCCTCTTTAGAGAAGGAAATACCAGAGAGGTAGACATGAAAAGATGGGTTTACTGGATGTAAATATGGAAGATTACATTCAGATGAACCACACAACAGAAACAGAAACAGGAATTCCATTCGAGACTGGTAAAAGGAAAAATTCCCAGTATTTTCAGAGACTCGGATGAAGCAGAGACTTTGACACATGTAGGCCACAGGATACTCTGAAATCCTGAAGAGAGTGCTCTAAGAGCCTCAGGGGCTTTCAACTGTTTATTTCTGCTTTGTTTTGTTCGTCTTTCCCTTAAGAACCTAAGCCTATTATGCACACCTTAATTACAATAACAAGCACTACTTCCTCAAATTTATCAAGCTTCTCGCAGGGGTCTCAAAGGACCCCAACCAGCACAAGTAGAAAGAGAACTTCAGCAAGGTTGAGACACATTGATTTTCTTTGCAACTCCTGGGCTGGGAGACCAGGGACAAGTCCCTTCACTTCCAGATCCCAGTCACTGAACAAGGGGATCAATTGTTCAAGCTTTCCATCACTGTTCCAGAATGGCTGCCTCCAGGTCACGGGATACTGAGGCCAGTGGACGGAGCTGTGCAAATATGAACCTTATGAAAAGCAGCTCGACAGGCAGAGTCAGGAAAACCATTTATTCACAAAGATCTTATCTCTCTTATCTTCTGTTAAGCAATCAGCAAGAGTCCAAGGAACAATCAATCTTCCAAGGCTATCGCTGAAGGACTGACTCCCTCAGCATGCCCCGGGAGCTAACTGTCAGGAAAACGAGATCAGCTATTGTACCAACAGGGCAATGTGATCCATAGACTGTTAATGTTAAATTGCTAATGCAGATTTTGCCTTGCTATTTATACAATGAATGAATATCCAATATATTGTGCATTCTCCTTTTTGTCTATCTGTAAACATTAGGTGTATAATGGAAAATAAAGTAAATCCTTTGCCTTCGTGAAGGTTGTGATGTTCTCTAATGACAATCTTTGACTGTCATTCATCTTCCTGACATCAGTCCACCCACACAGGTTTCCAAGTCATCCAATTATATCACATTGTTGAGACACTTCCTTTATAAAGATTTCTGTCTGTCTCCCGGTTGTTCTCAGAAATCTCAAGAGTCACAGGGGAGCAGGAACTCAGGAGAGCTGCCTTGGATTACATATCTATCTTCTCCCCTACTTCAAGAAGTTTAAAGGCAAATAGGGCACTTTGAACTTCCCTCCAAAGCACGTCACCTGAAGTCAAAGAATGCCCATCAATTTTAATGGCTCCGAGTCTTATTTCACACAAAACTTTATGTAATTTTCTTTTGACACATATATAAAACTTATAATAGCTTTACTTTATAAGTGAACTAGAGAACATTTAACGTCACCCCTTATCCTAGTATCATAGCTTCATTTCGTGTTTCCCTGATAACAAACGTTGACAAATTCAACTCTAAGGGAGAAAGAGTTTATTTGGTTTAAATTTCAGTTTACAGTCCATCACTCCATGAAAGCCAAGACAGAAACTTGAAGCAGCCAGTCATATCACAGTCAAGAGCAGAGAGAAAGAAATGCATGCACACTACTCAACTCACTTTCTCCACTCTTACACAATCCAGGACACAAGTGCAAGGAATGAGACCCCCACACCATAGTCTGTGTCTTCTCACATGAATTAACATAATGCTCCACAGCTCAACATGATCAAGACAATCTCTCATTAAGACTCTTTTCCCATTTGATTCTAGATTATGTCAAGTTAACAATTAAAGTTACCCATCACTGAGTCATATTAACTTACTCAAGTCATTTTGAGTATTCTCTTGAAGGTAAGATGAAGAAGAAGAGTCATCATCACTTGGGAAATAACCATGTATAACCTGAGAGCATTCATCAACATAATCTTCATCCATGATTTCTGTGACTGAATAATTAGACAGAGAGTGGTTTTGAAAGACATTTAAAAAGGGGAAAATAGTTTCTTGTGTATATTTATAATAGTTGCTTGAATATCAATAGAGAGAGAGAGACAGGGCCTGGCTGGAGGAAGCAGGAGACTGGGGGCAGGGGTCCTTGGGGACTCTATCCGTCTTGTTCTATGCATATGTTTCTCTCCCTCTTCCCTCCTCTTCCCATCTCCATCTCCCCCATTTCCTCTCTCTCCTTCTTCCTTTACTTTTCCTGCTTTTTCTCTTATTCCCAGCTACCATGAAGTGAGACTCCACCATATACACCTGCCATTCTGAAGTTCTCCTCTACCACAGGCCCCAAATCTGCAGAGCCATAAACTAAGGAAGAAAAGCTCTGAATCCATGAAATAAAATAAATCCTTCCTCTTTTAAAGTGTTTCTCTCAGCTACTGTGTCAAAGTGACAAAGGTCTGACAAAAGAAATAGGTAGTAAAAGTTTCCTCTCTCTAAACAGTCTGTAACTAACCATTGTTTACAGGTTGGTTCAGACCCCTCCAGATTTTCTGTGTCCATATTTCACTCTGGAGTCACATTTTAAAGCTCTTCTCTATGCTGCACCAAAACACAGTGTTCAGCACATGCATGTGTCTTCTCTTCTCTCAGACACTTGGGTTTACCTTTAATTTTATTGTGCTTTTTTTCTTTCTATTGTTTTATTTTCTCAAAACAGGGTCTTATTTTGTAACACAGATTTACTTCAAATTCATCATATAGTCCAAGCTTGCCTCACACTGCGGACTCCCTGACTCAACCTCCCAAGCATTAGGATTCAAGGCATACATCACTATGCCTGGATTTTTCTTGAAACCATTAATTATATCATTAATTATGTCAAATTTTGTTAGACAATTAAAGCACTTAAACATTACTTTTTACCAAAATAATGTTAAATTGATCATCCATACACATACACCTTTGTGTACTGAGGTATTTTTTTTAAGTCAAAATTCTTAAAATTTCATTTCACAGCATCACAAACTGCACCTTCCCCCTGACCTTATAACACTCCTTCTTGGCTACTTTTAAAGACTGGAAACTCCTTTATATAGTCATCTTTCCTTACAACCCTAAGTTATTCTTTTACAATAGCTTTCTGTACATAGCTTTGGAGGAGAAAGATTCAAAGTCTTTGTGATGCCCCAAAAGACATGATTTCTATTCTTCCAAATGAGGATGAAGGGTGAGCATTCATAGCATCTACCAAAGACAGAGAATGAAAGCTCAAGGTTCATATTCATCAGCCTAATTTCCTTCAGCTTCTTTAAGGGTTCTGGTCTAAGGAAGACTTAATGAGGTGAAAGTCTTGAAATCTGTTAGCCTCTAATTAGAAAACAGCCCTAGAAAATGTAGAAGACTAAGCATTCTCATTGTCCATCATTTTTATCTCAGAGTTAGCCGGTGACAGTTTCGGATCTGTTCCTCGATCTTCTCCCACCCTTCTTGATTGCATTCTCTCTACAGCTTCTGGTAGACAGGAAAAGTGAGGGGAAAAAAAGAAAAATAAATTTAAAAAAAAACTGAGGAAAAGGGGAAAGACAAATATTTTTTAATAAATAAATAAATAAAGATAGATGATGGGTAGATAGATAGATAGATAGATAGATAGATAGATAGATAGATGTTGGTATTTTTGAGACAATGTCTCCCTTTAATCCCAGCTGGCTTGGAGCTCACTCTGTAGACCAGGCTGCCCTTGAACTCACAGAGATCCGCCTGCCTCTGCCTCCAAAGTGCTGGGATTAAAGGTGCACACAACCATGCCCAGCACTAAAGATGGTTCTTAGCTGCCATGTGGGTGCTGGGAATCGAACCACGGTCATCTGCTCTTAACCAGAGTAGTCAGTGCTCTTAACTGCTGAGTCATCTCTCCAGCCCTTTAATATTTTATTTTTATTTTATATGTATGAGTGTGTTGCCTGCATCTATGTAAGTGCCCGTGGTCATACAATGCCCGTGGAGGTTAGAAGAGGGTGTTGGATCCCTTGGAACTGAACAGATGGTAGCCACCATGTGGGTACTTAGAATCAAACCCAGGCCCTCTGCAACAACAGCCAGTTCGCTTAACTGTTGAGTCATCTCTCCAGCTCCCAAGACAAGCTCTTTTCATCTCTCATCATGCACTGGCCTGTAAGTTAGGCAAAGTTCTCAAAGGTCTTCCTCAGTTACTCTGTTCCCGCTGCCTATATATCTAGGAAATTTATCAAAACAGATCTGTGGAGTGGGACTTGCCACCAAGCCTGATGACCTGAATTTCTGAATTTGATCCCTGGGCCCCACACGGTGGAAAGAAAAGGGCCTATTACATGGTAGACAGAGGACAAGGGTTTGTCTCCCATACCCACATGGTGACCTAACAACTATCTATAACTCTAGTTCTAGGGGATCAAATGCTGTCTTCTGGCTTCTGTGGGTACTAGGCAAGCACATGTTGTATATACGTACATGCATGCAAAACACTCATGCACATAAACTAAAAATAGATGAAGAAAAATCAATGTCATTAAAATACACTCTAAGGGTTGGAGAGATGGCCTAGTGGTTAAGAGCACCGACCGCTCTTACAAAGGACCCGGGTTCGATCCCCAGCACCCACATGGCGGCCGAGAGCCGTCTGAAACTCCAGTTCCAGGAGAACTTCAGTTCCAGGGGAATCCAACGCCCTCTTCTGACCTCCGCGGCATTGCACAGCANATTTAATGGCAAGTTTGACACGACTCAGTGAAGCTTTGTGCCTGTGTATTTCCAGAGGCTCCATGGACTCCAGATCTCCATTCAGAATGGCTTCCACCTCTTCTGAGTCCCGGCAAAGGTCCAGTACGCCCACTACAAAGTCTTTGCATTGCATGGAGAGCTTCCTGTAGTCATTCTAAAACAAGAAGTTTCATGTTTAATACCAAGAATTTCTCCAATTCAATAGCAAGTGTCTATGGGCATGTGGTGTAGAAAAAGGTGTCCCTGCCTCTGGAGGAGGAGCCAGCCCAGCTAAGCTTCCTTCTGCAACCGGCCCAGCTGTGTGAGACCTCTGAATGCAGATGTGATCGCACTTGATGCAGAACCTAAAAATGTCAAATGCATAGAAATGAAGAATAGAAAGGTGCTTAGCTAGAGCTCAGGAGGGGCAGAGAGTCATCTGTTTCCACTAACCATTCCATATTCTTTACCTAGTATGCATTTGGCTCTGAGATTATTTTTTTTTTTTGGAGGGGGTTTGGTCAGTCTTTTTGAGACAGGGTTTCCCTGGAACCTGGCTGTCCTGGAGCTCGCTCTGTAGACCAGGCTGGCCTTGAACACATGGAGATCCGCCTGCCTCTGCATCCCAAGTTCTCTGATTAAAGGCATACACCACCATGACCAGCAGAACTTATGTTCTTTCAACACCACATGTTGAGCCTATAGAAAGGAATCATTAACCACCAAAAGGGTATTGGCTCTCAGCATGCAGCAGCAGATAAAGTGAGTTCTGTTACCTCAGGGGCTTCCAGCCTGCAAAGAAATCCAAGATAGAGGTCTGCCCTACTGAAATCCCACTACTGTGTGAAAAAGCCACACGTGGGGCCTGGTGTGGTGGTGCAGGCCTTTCATCCCAGCACTCGGGAGGCAGAGGCAGGTGGATCTCTGTGAGTTCAAGGCCAGCCTGGTCTACATAGGGAGCCCCAGGGTAGCTGGGACTAAAGGGAGTCTCAAAAAGACAAAAAAAAAAAAAAGTCACACGTGGGGTCTATCTCACTGTTCACACAAGTGTTTTAAAACATGCCATATGATGCAGAACTGTTTTCAGAAAGACTCTGTAGGTCTCAACCAAGGATCCCCAAATCAAAATAGAGAAATAAGCAAACCCTAGCCCAAGATCCTAACTGCTCAGTGGACTTATTCCAAGTGTCGGTTCCAGTGACAACATAACTTAATGTAACTCACCAAATTACTATGAACACAAAAAGGCCACAAAGCCCATATTCTAAAACTCAAAATTGACCCAAAATACACATAATCACCTTTTCTCCACCATGACCATCAAGGTCATTTTCTATCACATGAAATAAATACAAAAATTATTCATCTACTGCAGCTTAGAGGGATGTATAATAATGTTACACAGGAAATGACACAGTGGGGGATCCTTTTCAGCTTGGACATGCTGAAATTTTCCTTTCCTGCCTACAAGGGATAGAAATAAAAATCCCTCCTCCTTTCACCCAAGCTCAAACAGAATACAGAAGCAGCAGTAGGTGAGACACAGAGCACTCCATAGAAATAAAGAAGTTATTTCTGGATAATTGGCAGCAGACATGTTGCAGAGCACATGGGAGGAAGGGTCTCCATGGCAACACAGTTGATGATGGCTCCATATTTAAGTGAAATGTTGAGCTTTTATACTTTCAGAGACGGAATTTTCCATAATTTTGGTATTAAGTTCTTTAACTCAGGAAAACAAGCATTCTAGCAGAGGTCCACAGAAGACAAGAGGAACATGAGAAAGGGAAGAGAAGACCCAACCAAATGAGATCAGCCATTGCCTGACATTTTCCACAATTCCTCCCGAGAATCAGCCAGTTATTCACTGTGAAATCCACTGCACTGCTTGTACAGTTTCTTATCTAGAATGCTCTCTGAAGGTAATAATAAACTCTATATAATATGACATCATTTATCTATTCTTTTTTTGTGGCTCTTAGCCTCAGCCTTTAATGGCTGCACTATCCCTTCAGCCCCATTTATCTATTCTCAACAGTGCCTTTTTCTTGTCATAGTTCTGAGGTATAGAGAGGCCAAGCTCAGAAAAAAGTCTGGTGCCTGTGGTAAGTTGAGGTTGACAGATGCCTTTCCAAAATTCTCTTTCCTTTGAATCATCCAGTTAGAGTGGACAACACACTCCCACATCGGTGATATCCTTGATTACAGTGTATATTTTGATCTGCAATCACCTATCTGACAATGTAATAAACTGTAGTATAATCATGTTTTCGATGCCCACATGGAGTTCTTCCCCTAGTCATTTGTTTATAAAGACTAGACACATTGAACGTTGTCCATTGCTAGCCCCAGGGACTCATGCCCTAATTCACACCCTACCCCAATAGCCTCACCCACCTCCTTGCAACCAGTCACAGAATCTTTGACCCACCAACCATAACACTTTGACTAATTTGTTCATTTCTAAAGATCCAATAAAACTAAAATTAAATTAGTATATAGATTCAAACTTTTACTATTCACATTGCTAAGGGTCTTTCAGTCTATATCATATATAGATATTATAGGGATCCAGACAATTATGAGACAACATTTTTTAAGAATCTGTGCTGAAGAAATGACTCAGTGGGTAAAGTTCTTGCTGCCTAAGCATGAAGGCCTGACTTTGCGTCCACAGCATTGAAGTAAAACCCTGGGCATGGCCATGGCTGTGCACATTTGTGAAACGAGGGCTGGAGAGGAAGTGGAGATGGGAAGATTCCAGTGTCACCCCGGCCAGAGGTGCAGTGAGAGATTCTGTCTCAGAAAATAAGATTGAGAACAGTAGAGGAAGACAGCCAACATACACCTCAGTATTCCGCCCCCCCCATACAAGTGCGCACACACAGAGAAAGAACCTAACGTTCTTTTGCTTAATTTTCTAATCTCCGACAAGCAGTGCAATTTATACCTAACACACAAAAAATGAAATTTCTATGTGTAATTTTAATTCTCTTTATTTTTGGAAAGAAACTATTGTGAGGAAGAATTTTTTAAGTTATCATGTAGGGTAAATGTTAAGAAGAAGAGGTAAATATATATTCACTATTTAAAACACAAACTTCCATGTGCATGTATGTGTGTAACCTTGGTGTGTGTATGTGTATATGTGTGCAAGTATGTCCATGTGTGTATGTGCATGTGTGTATGTGCATGTGTGTATGTCCATGTGTGTGCATGTGTGTATGTGCTTGACTGCGTACACATTTTCTTTGAAATATACATTTATTGTATATTAGAAAGTTTTGTGGCTTGCTTTTTCTATTATAAATTTCAGAAAAGTTAAAACAGTATATAATCAACAATCAATCACTAATTTTTCAGCTATTGACAATATGTAGCTTCATGATCATATATAAACACAATATATACTGCTAAATAGAACAATTTGAGTGGAGCATTTAATTTTTAAATTTGAGTGGAGCATTTATTTTTTAAATTGAGTGCATGCCTTTCATTCCAGCACTTGGAATACAGAGGTAGACAGATCTCTGTGATACTGAGGTCATCCTGGCCAAGTAGGGTTACAGGGAGACCCTGTCTCAGAAACGAAAACCTGAACAATCTGAATTAAGGCTTCGTTGATGCAAACTATGGTACTGTATGTACGAAACTCCAAAGAGAGACTTGATAATTCAGTGGTTATTATATAAAAGAATTGTATAAAAGGAGGAAAGACCTTATCTCTGACTACTGTACATTTTTAGGTATAGTAAGGAAGAGAAAAATAGACCAGAAATGTAATAAAGTGCTAGAGGAGCAAAATAACTACAGATATGATCTTTGTTTTCTTCTTTGACAGCAAACATAGTAAAAGACATTTTAAATAGATTAAATCCCTAAGTGCTAAGTCTTTAAAGATTATCTCTTTAGTAAAAGAAATGTTGGTTCATCAACTTAAGTTCATACAGATTTAAAGGGGAATTGTTAAAGTATTTTTTTCTGAATTAACATTTATGTAATTTTGTGATATTTGATGCAGAATTTCCATTTCTGGTAATTTGTCCTAAATCATCTAAAATGTGAAAAGGTTTTTTTTCATGAATATTAATAACAATCTCATCATAATAGCTTAAAACTGCAAATAATCTAAATGTCTAGTGATTAAGTAAATTATGATGCATTCATTTATGATGAGATAATATCTTGAAATATTAATCTTTGTGCTTTTTTCTCCATTCTATTATGCATGACCCTTTTCCCAGCAAATGAGTCATTCAAAAGAATTTGGGATTGTTATGGTAAGAACAGAAAGAAATAGTCAACAGTCCAACTTCCAAAATCAGCCTTGATCACCAGCAGCTTTGGTGGGAGTTGGATGATGATATCTATGTAGCAAGAAGCATCAGTGCCAAGGCACAGGCCAAGCATCCCCATCCTCAAAAGCTCACTTTAGAGTAGATATTGAGACCTTATGAGTTCTTGCAACCCTCAACATGGGCCTCCCAGCAATGGTTACCTGCAGGTCTCCTAGTCATCGAGTAGGAGGATGACCACCCGTGCTCTGAGCCTCTTCATGTGAGTCAGAGCCTCTCAGGCCATTCATGAGTCTTTCATCCCAGACTGTAGTGCCCTTATGGGTAGATGTCAATGTGATGGTATCCAGGAAGCTTCCAGCACTGGATTGATTAGAACTGGAGGATGGTGAAACACGTCATCCTTTTTAGATATACAATAAAAATAAATCTTATCATTCACTACTTGACAAGCACAATTTTAAACAATTTGTATCAGATTCCATGTCCATAGTGGCCCTTCATGATGGTAGCTACTGTTATTAGTCTATTTTGCAGTCAGGGAAACTGAGGCAAGAGGGGTTCAGTACCTTGTTCATAATTACCAAGCTAAAAAGTAGTGAATTCAGGACATAAATCTAGGAAGGTTGACCCTGGATCCAGAAATCCTAATTGCTATGCTATTCTGTATCCAGCAGACCATTAAAGTTTGATTAAAATAATAGAAAAAAAAATCACATTCCAAATACAGTACTGAGTTCTGATTAGTCACTGTAATTCACATAGTAAAAAATACAGGGACCAGAGAGATGGCTCAGCATGTAAGGGTGCTTGCCACCAAGCCTGATGACCTCAGTTCTATCTCCAGAACCCCCATGGTAGGAGAGAACTAACTCCCACAGTTGTCCTCTGATCTCCACACACAAGCTGTAGAATGGGAGCATGCACATGTTATGCCCAGATCACTGGACCCCCAAAAGACCACCAGGACACGTGCTCCGGATGTAAATACAAAGAGTCTAATTCAAGCTTGAGCTTGGACCGCCACCCTTCTGACACAGCAGGCTGGGCGAAGTGGTCCCGTAGCTGGGGGGGGGGGCGGGGATCTTTTAAAGGAAAAACTGGAAACGGGGAATTTTCCAGTTTTGGCATTTTGTTATTGATTCATAGGGACTGAGGAAGCATGAGTTTTAGACTTATAGGTCGGGGCTACCTGGTGGCTTTGGTGGCGCCGTGCGTTGGGAGCGGGGGTGGGGAGATTTTATTCACTGAGTACATCCTGGCAGAAGAGCAAACATTTTTAACCATCGGCCTTTCCCTGTTAGTTATTTTCAACAAACAACCTTTGGTCCTTCCCTGCTAGCTATTGAGATATTCTGTGGTTTCTCCTGGAATCTGAGGATGGGGGGTGGAGGGCCTGTTTCTCAGATGGTGTATTTCCACAAAATACAAAAATGGAGTCTATCTTGTTCCCTTATAACTGGTCCTTCTTTACACACACACACACACACACACACACACGCCTCTTTAATTACAAACTCCAATTCTTTAAAGAACAGTAAAAAATACAATAGAGTATGTTTCTCACAAGAGCAATTCAAGAGTAACTTTAACATCTTGCCTAGTAACCAGAGAGTAGCAACATGACAAATTTATCCCCTAAAAAAGTGATTTTGATAAGAGGGACAGAGCCCAGGTGACAGTCTCACATCTGAACAGCCCTGCCATCTTTCCACATTCTTACAGTTTGGGATGGTCAAAAGAACATTCAAAGGAAATCAGCTCCATATTTTTCATTTTTCACTCTTTGCGAGTCTTTTGAGTTATGTGCTTAGTCGTCATGTGGTTACATTGATCAGCCATGTTCATCCAGCACCTTTTGTGTCTCATAAAAAAAAAAAAACTTCCATATCTTAAATTCATGAAGCTATCCACCTATGTTCTCTTCAACAAATCTCCACAGTTTTCCCTTTTACACTGAGATTTAACACATTTAGAATTTATTTCTGTACATAGTACAGGGGAGTAATTCAGATCCATATTCTCCACATCAGGCTCACTGAAGCATCTACCTTTTCTTTATCTATCTGTGAACCTACTACTTCCCAGTGATCTCTTTTTATGTTTCAGTGGTTTCTGTGTTTATACCGATGCCCAGTAGCATACTGGTTTAATTACTGTTGATTTATAACAAGTCTTGAGAGATAATAGCAGCAGTAAAATTTGAAATGTAGTGCCACACTGAGAACCAGGTGGAAAATTCACTTTGTGATCCTTAGTATTCAAAAATACACACACACACAAAAACAAAAACACACACACACACACACATGTATATATACACACACACACACACACACACACACACACCATATATATACTAAAAAAAAAAAAAAAAAAAAAAAAAAACCAGGAATGAAACTGGCAGGTGCCCATGCTCCATTTAGATTCCCTTGGCCTTGCATTTATTTATGGTTCCTACCGCCTCTTAACACTGCCACATGAATGCACAGTTGTGAAGGACTCACCGATTTCTCATCTACCAGCTTCTCCATGGTTAAAATAGGGGACAAAAAGTGAGAAAGCTACAAGGGAACAGCAGCCAAGAGTGTCTTATGGGTATAGCATTTGTATCATACTGCCCCCGCCAAAAGGGAATCCATGTCTGCATTTCCTGGCTGCATCAACATGGAAATGTTCAGAAATCTGATAGATTTGATTACTGGAATTAATGCATGTTGGAAAATTAGTGTATCACTAACACGTGGACACTGCCAAATCACTCCCAAAGCTGGCTGGCTCTGAACTCGGCACTGGAGGAAATGGACTGCAACTCCCCTCATCCTCCTAGGCTCTACTCCCAGGTTTGTTTACTCATTTAAGAAGAGAGGACAGTTTTACTTCTCATCCACCTGTGCCCCTTTTCTAAGCCTAGGGAACAATCTGCGGAAGAGGGGGCGTGGTAGAATGTAAAGGCTGCGATTGGGGTGAACGGTGAAACTACAGCGATGTAGTCTGGACACTCATTTGATCAACTTGATTGAACAAACAACCTGTCACCCCCCACTGAATGGTGGGACTGTGGGGGTTTGGGCACAACAGTCTGTAGATTGGTTTTGCACGAAGGATGCTTATACTCATGGATTATCACTTATAGCTAAAAAATGAAAAAAAAAAAAAACCTGAAAGATGCAGGACAGTTATGGCAGAATACATGATCTGGGATGGGGTGGGGGTGGGGGGGAAGGGAAAGGGAAATATGCCTGATCTGAATTGGAAAATGATGTACAAAATGCACAAACCATCAATAAAAATTAAATTAAAAAAAAAAAGAAAGAAAAGAAATGGACAGCCAGCCAGGAATGGTGGCGCATGCCTTTAATTCTAGCACCTGAGAGGCAGAGGCAGGTGGATCTCTGTGAGTTCAAGGCCAACCTGATCTACATAGCGAGCTCCAAAACAGCTGAGACTAAAGGGAGACCCTGTCTCAAAAAGACCAAAAAGAAAAAGAAAAAGAAAAAGAAAGAAATGGACAGCCAAGGAAGCACTTCTTTTTCAACATATATACTCATACTTTCAGTAAAATTAAACTTGGATGAAGAATAAAACTCACAGCATCTTATGGACTCTGCTATTGATATTTGTTTCTTTGTGTATTTGACTTCCATCTGGTAGCATCAAGGTCACTCCTAATTCCATCTCCAATAAACATCCAAGACATTTCCTCTTACCATAGTTTACCCACCATGCCTCACAGGCATTGCGTAATAACAACAAGTAAATTCAGCTCCTGGGGATTAACTAGGTGGTCCTAAGAATTTAGTCATGATGGGCTCACTGTATCTTGATGAACTTGTTTGCTTTGGAATAAGTGAGTGCTTCCTTAGTTTTAGTATGGAATATTTTCTAGAAAAGCTGATTTGGTCTCAAAAATCATTTTTTCTTCTAAATTTAATTTAACAACTGAACAAGTTACTTACACAACCAATGGTGTTCGGCACAGGCACAGCTTGTCTTGTCCTTAATAAAATATTCATATGGGTGGAAACTTGGTGTGAAGGGTTCAGTTATCTGAGAGGAAGTTGAAGCAGATTGGCTCATCTGGCCTGGACCTCTCTTCAGAAAACTACCATATGGAGGTGAAGCTTGCTGCTCCCTGGGTCGTCCATTAGTCTTGCTGTTTACCAAGCTAGCCATCTGGTCTCTGGGGAAAAGGTAAAATATTCTGACAAATGTCCATAAAAAGTGGTCATTTGGCTAGTTTCCCTAACTGTGTCTGTCTAGCCACTGGCCAACTCAGCAAGCATCTAACTTTGATTAAAGTTTTCATTTTGAATTAACAAAGCATATCTTGTTGAATGATGATGATGATGATGATGGTGATGATGGTGGTGATGATAATGGTAATGGTGATGATGGTGATGGTGATGATGATGGTGATGATGATGGTGATGATGATGATGATAATGGCGATGGTTATGGTGGTGATGGTGATGGTGATATGATGGTGGTGATGGTGATGATGATGGTGATGATGATGGTGGTGATGTGATATGATGGTGGTGATGATGATGATGGTGATGATGGTAGTGATGATGATGATGGTGGTGGTGGTGATGATGATGATGGTGGTGGTGGTGATGATGATGGTGATAGTGATGATGGTGGTGGTGGTGGTGATGATGATGATGATGATGATGGTGATGATGGTGGTGGTGGTGATGATGATGGTGGTGATGATGATGATGGTGATGATGGTGATGATGATGATGATGGTGATGGTGGTGGTGGTGATGGTGATGATGGTGGCGATGATGATGGCGATGATGGTGATGATGGCAATGATGGTGGTGGTGGTGGTGGTGGTGATGGTGGTGGTGGTGATGGTGATGGTAGTGGTGTTGATGGTGGTGGTGATGGTGATGGTGATGATGGTGATGGTGGTGGTGATGATGGTAATGGTGGTGGGGTGGTGGTAGTGATGATTGCTATCATCCATTTACATCTTTCCTCCTGGGGATTTATCCATACCCGTGGATTTTTCATCTGTATTTCTTTTTTTTTTTCTTTTCCTCTTTTTTAAAATTTATTTTTATTTTTTATTGAGTATTTATACATTTCATAAAATGGTTCCTAATCAAATTTAGACCTCCCTCCATCCACCCCCAACCCCTCATCAGAACTCATGCATTACATTATCCAAGTTAAGTCCTATCCAATTAAGCTTTTAAACCCAGATGTCCTTCTGTGCAAATTCATTCACTGGAGTCTAGTCAGCACAACCAGAAATCTTAAGTAAGGCATACTCTTTCTCACCCAGCAGTACTCAGGCTCCTGTAATTCTCAGTCCGGGGCAGTCCCCCAACCATTTCTCTTGCTCCACTTTGAAACCTTGTCTGAGTCTGCATGGGTTCCATAAAAGCTTACAGTAGTGTGTAAGCCTCTGCTTCCCTACATTCATGCACCAGGCCTGGTGCTTCCTCAATGATCCCTGACCCAAGAGTGGGAGAGGTTTAAGACAGGAGTCCTATGCAGGGATACATACTCTGGAGGCTCCCATTATTTGAAACGTGGCATTGTACTCTGTCATGTGAGGAAGCTTCACTGGTGAGTACTGAGGGATGCATTCATTCTCTCTCTACCCTTATTCTGCTCTGTTCCACAAGTCTTAGGTGTAGAGGTTCAACTGTAGCTGTGTCTCCTAGGATCAGACATCTTTCAGATGTATATTCTCTGTGTCTGACCAGTTGTGGGATTCTTCAATAGCCTCCATCTGTTGCAAAGAGAAGCTTCTTTTGATAAATGGTATGCACTATGCTTGTCTGTAAATAAAAGATTCCGTATTTATTGTTCATGATGACTTTCTACTCCAAACAATTATATAAAGTCACCTGCATAATTCTATTTAGATGGCACTCTTTTCTAACATTCAAAATTAAATCTTTCTTTTTGCTGCAACATTGTGGTTCCTTTGGTCCTTCCCATCAATAAAACTTCAAAACCAAAATCCACAATGTCCAAGAGTCTCTCTAATTGGGAAAGAGTCTTTGCTTTTTCTTTCAATTGATACATAAACATGTTTATTCATGAGGTGTCACATGTATACACTGTGTAATGTTCAAAACCAGGGTCAATGTAACCATTTCCTTAAATGTTTGTTATTTCTTTGTGGTAAAAACATCCAAATTCTATTTCTTCATGGTGTTTTTAAAATAAACACCACATCGTCACTCTCTGTAACAACCCCACAGCACAATAAAACTTCAGAACATGTCTTCCGAGTATAAATTAGTACCTCCTGACCAACGTTTATCTATATTTCACTTCTGCTACTCTGCTCAGTGTCTGATAAGCAAGCCTACTCTTAACTTCTATAAAATCAACAGCTTTATATTCCCGAGGGGGAAAGCATGCTGCATTTGTCTTTCCATGTCTGACTTATTTATTTTGTGTGACAATATCCTCCAAGTTCATCTGTGGTGTGACAAACGACAAGACTTCCTTTACTGTATTTAATAATTTGTGTTGAACCATCCTTGCATTCCTGAGATGAAACCCCGTAGGTGACTGATCTTTTTAATGTGGTGCTGAATCTGGTTTGTTAATTTCTGTTGAGGGATTTCATACCTGTGTTGTTCAAGAGCATTTTCTTGTGTTCTCTCTCCCTCTTGGACTCCCTCTCACTCATCCTCCACCTCATCTCATCTGGTTTTGGTATCAAGGGAAATCCTGACATCATAAAATGAGTTTGGAAGTGTTCCCTCCTCTTGAATATTTTAGAAGACATTGAACATATTGGGCAGTTTTCTTTAAATGTTCGGTGAGATTCATTATGCCCAAGAGCTTTCTTTATTGGGGGGCTTTTTATTACAACATCCCTATTTATCCATTTCTTCATAATTTCATCTTGGTAGATGGTGTGCATATAGTAAATTGTCTACTTATTCTAAATTATCTATTCTGTCATAATTTTGATGATGTCTTACAATACTTGATATTTCTGCACTATAAGTTGTAATATGTCTTTTTCACTTCTCATTTTGTTTACCTGAGCCTTTCTTCCCCTTAATGTGGCTAAAGATTTGTCAACTTTAACTTTTCAAAAAAACATTTATTTGTTACTCTTTTAGAGGTTTCTGCTTTTAATTCACCTATTTCTGCTACAATCCTTATTATTTCTTTTTTCTACTGATTAGTTCTTGTTTCTCTAGTTCTTTTAGTCTAACAATAGGTTTTTTATTCAAAATCTTTCTCTGTTTTTCCTTTCTTATTTATTGCTATAAACTTTTATTGCTATATCCCATGGGCTTTGATATGTGTGCTTCTGTTTTTGTTTGCTTCAAGAAAAATTTAAACTCTCTTTTCATTTCATCATTGATCCATTGATTACTCAAGAGCAGACAGTTTAATTTTCAACTGCTTTTGTATTTTCTGAAGTTCTTCCTTTTATGAATCCCTAATTTTACATCACATGATTAGAAAAACTGCTCAGTATTATACGTTTTCTTAAATTTGCTAGGCTTAGGCTAGGAAATGAGTCAATGAGAAAAATGCTTGCCATCCTAGAGCAAGGACCAGAACTGAGATCTCCAGAATGCATATTAAAAAGCCGGACAGAGTGGTTATCACATATCTGTGATCTGAGTGTTCTGAAAGGGAAATGGGAGATAGAAACAGGAGAGGTCCTGGAAGCCTGAAGGCCAGGCAACAATGGGGAGCAACCAAGAGATCCAGTCTCAAACAAAGTCTAGTCAGACCAGGACTGGCAACCTGTGTTGTCCTATGACCTTCACACACTGTGACATGTATACACCCCCCCCAACAGAGAGACAAAGAGACACAGAATTGTTAGGCTTGTTTTGTGTCACAACATATGACCTACCTATGTGTGGTTGAGAAGAATGTGTGTTCTACTGCTAGTGGATGGACCATTGGAATGGTCTCTCTATCTTTGTTGAGTCCATTTGATACTGAGTGCAGTTTAAATCCATTATTATTTGTTTGTTCTGATTTACCTTTGTAGGTTATCTGTCCACATGTGAAAGTGAGGTGTGGAGGGGCTGGAGAGATGGCTCAGTGGTTAAGAGCACTGACTGCTCTTGCAGAGGACCCGGGTTCAATTCCCAGCACCCACATAGCGGCTAAGAACCATCTTTAAGCCAGGCATGGTGGTGCACGCCTTTAATCCCAGTACTTGGGAGACAGAGGCAGGAGGATCTGTGTGAGTTTAAGGCCAGCCTGGTCTACAGAGTGAGTTCCATGCCAGTTGAGGCTATAAGGAGACTCTGTTGAGAGAGAGAGAGAGAGAGAGAGAAATTCCCTACTAAAATTGTGCTGCTGTCCACCACCTTCTGATCAGACACTGACACTCAGTCCAGTACTGAGTGTATGTATATTTGCAATTGTTAAGTCTTGTTAAATTGGCCCCTTTAACATTACATGATGGCATTCTCTGGCTTAAATTATGTCTTGTTTGATGTAAGTGTAGCAATTTCTGCTCCCTTTGGGTTTCCATTGACATGAAAGCACTTTTCCATCCCTTTACTTTTGTTCAGCATATCCTCAAAGGGGAAGTGAGTCTTTTGCAGGCAGGAAACGGATGGACATTAAGGTGTTTTATGCACTCCCTGTGTCTTTTGATTGGAGAATTGAATTGACTTGAGAGGAAAGGACTTAAAATGATCACTTTTCAATTATTTCTCCTTTGTCCACCTTCTTCCTTCCTCCCTCCCTTCCTTTTTTCCAACTCTGTTGAGTGACTTTTCTCAATAGTATGTCTCGATTTTTATTTTTGGTATATCTATCATAGGTTTTTGCTTTGTGGCTACCATAAGGACTTCCAAAACCATATCATATATTTTTTTTACTCTAATAATGACTTAATTTTTATTGCACAACAGAAAAACTTATCTTTGTTGCTCCAGACCATTTTGACATTCTGATGTCACAATTTACATCAATGAAATAAATTAAAAAGAAGAAATGATCCAGCTACATCCATAACCCATCAATGAGGCATAATGACAATTTACAGTTTGGTTTTGCTGGTGGTGACTATCTCATTCAATAGCTTCACTGAGCAGTGCTGGATATTACTGACATTTGCTCATCAGCTTTACATCTTCCAAAGAGAAAATGAAAGGAAACCAACCTGAGTTACTTTTTATTGCTTTGTACCAAAACTCTGACCTCAGGTAATAAAAGGCTTATTTTCTAGGACTTTTAATGGTGCCTTCATTTTCAGGTGGACACTAGACAGCATAAAATACTATATCTCATTGCTACCCATCAACAGCTACTTTGTAATGCCAGGAATTAGTTGCCTTGGTGAAATAGCCTTATCAGAGAAAAACCAGATTGCTAAGCTCTACACATGACTTCCTACAGTCAAATAAGAATTACATGGCTGCATTATATTCTGGGACAATCATTTTAGTCGTAGAATCTGCCCATAGAGCATCTAGTCTATGAAAAAAAGATGAGGGGCTGGAGAGATAGCCTAGCAGTTAAGAGCACCGACGCTCTTACAGAGGACCCGGGTTTGATCCCCAGCACCCACATGGTGGCTAAGAACCATCTGTAACTCCAATTCCAGGAGAACTCTAGTTCCAGGGGAATCCGAGACCCTCTTCTGACCTCCGCGGCATTGCACAACACGGGTGCACAGACCTGCATGCAGACAGTACATTCATACACACACAAAAATAAATAAATTAAAAAAAATTAAAAAAAAAAAGAAAGAAAAAAAGATGAAAGAGTTGTACAGGAAGACTCTCCCTGAGGAAACACCAGCATCCCTCTGCCCGAGCTCCATGTTCATGCATACACTGGGTGAATTGTAGCTATACAGACTACCATGAGGCAGAGGCCAGAATTCCATCTCTGGCTCTTGAAGACACCCTTCATCATGTAAACATGCCATCTGTTAGCTCTGGAACACAAGCAAACTGAAACAGTTTCAGAATACTGGTTCTTTCAAATCACAACTTCAAAAAGATAATGAAATTTCCAAAAATAAAGATGTGGCTATACAGTAGTATCACCCCTGCCATCTGAGAGTTCAGATATAGTTGTGGACTGTTAGTTTTAAAGCCCTATAATAGGATTAAGCTTTATGTTAAATCGACAGAGTAGGACCAAACTTTGGAAAGCATTTGATGCAGTCATAATAGATCTCTGCATAACCTATGAAGTGCTCTGAAATTGTTCTGAAACTGGCTTGGGAATTCTGCCATAGTCAGATGAAATGACTAGAGGTTCAGCCAAGTATTCCAGCGATGATAAATTGATTGAATGGCGACCAATGATTAGGTTTTATGGGGTCATATATGATAAAACATGGCTACTACTGCGATGCAATAATTCAGGGTACCATGACTTCTAAAGGACGTGTGAGCCTGCGTGGCAGCTTCGGTTATTCACCCTCTACTCTGATGCCAGCACTGCAAGCTTATATGTGAAAACACAGTGCAAATACACAAAGAAAATTAAACATCAAGGTGACTATATGGTAGTCCGTATTTACAGTTCAGTCTTCTGCAGCCACTGAAAACAATGATACAACCCTCTGTTTCAATATAAAATGTGTTAGGTTCATTTCGAGGGGAGACTCGGGACAGAGAGGAGAAAATGTCAGGACTCCAATGAAAAGGAAGTCGGGTTATTTCAGGCATGGCGGCTGGCCTGCCTGTGTCAGGATTAGGATGACCAGCGTTAAAATGTCCCCCAAATGACAGTTTTATACCCAGGCACACAAGGAAGTGAGTTTACAAGGAAGTGGGGGCCAAGGAGATTGGGGAATGGTGTAGGTGGGTCTGTGGCTGGTATCAGTAGAAGCATCTCGAGAGAAACTGGGACCTGTGACTGGTATCAGTAAGAGCATCTCCAGAGAGACTGAGGCCTGGTTCTGGTCTCTGGTGAGGTATGATTTCAGGATGTTGTGGCAACATTTCTCGGGTTGCAGGAATGCATTCAGCATAATTATTTCTTAGAACTTATGCCTCAATCGGCCTCCTGAAGTCCCTGACTCAGGTGGGCTACAAACTTACAGAATGTTATCCAAGTTACATAGTTAGGCCAAAGAATATGATATACAGCAACTTGTGTACCATGCTATGTGTGATATCCTTCACAGAAGGAGAGAGATGGGAAGAGACTACTTTTGGATCTTAACAGTAGCTCTTTTTGTGGAATAAGACTAGAGTCTGGCTGCACATCTTTCTAGGTTTTTTAACCATGTGTACTGACTCCTGCTTAAATAAATAAATGTTTAAAAAGTAAATCTCATAGAATTAAGAGACGGTAAGTAAAGTGCTTGTGGTTGACATGAAGAGTGCCCAGCTCAGATCCTGAAGGAGACCTGCACGACCACAGCTGCAACAGCTGCAGTGAGTGTTCGCTGTTCGTGCTCTTCGAAGACTTCTGCTGTTTCCCTTACCTGATGGTGGGATTAACTCGGGCAGCACATCCTCCAGAGCTCCAGGGAAATCAGGATGAGGCCTCCTGCTGGGACAGCTCCTTGCTGAACTCCCTTCCTCTGCCTCTCACACTTCTTCAGAGCACCCTTTGAGTCAGTCACTTGCACAAGAATGGCCATGTTGGGGTTATTTCTAGACAGTCCTACAAAGGTGAAGATATGGCGACTAAAACACATATATGATCTCTCTACATGATGGTCAATGATTATTTCTAAATTTAGTGTGTGCGTGTGTGTCTGTCTGTCTCTGTGTGTGTGTACATAAAGAGACCAGAGACAATCTCAGATGCTGTTCCTCTGGTGCCCTCCACTCTTTTGTTGAGGCTGGGTCTTCCACTTACCTAGAATTCACTAAGCAGGCTGGCTAGCAAGTCCCAGGGATCCATGTGTCTCACTGTCATCAACACTGGGATCGCAAGTGTGCACCACTGAGCCCAGAATTTTTAATACAGGTTCTGGGTATCAAACTCGGGTCCCTATGCTTACAAGACAAGCCCCCTACACCTCTTTTTTTAAATGACCCATTTCTTAAAAACCTTCCATGATTTCCCACTGTGTGGATAGACTCAAATTTTCTTAACAAACTGCAAGAGATCTTGCACAGTCTGGCCCTGCCTGCCATACCAAGTCCATCTCCCACACAGTGCTCTTTGCTGTCATCCACACAGAGCTCATTTTAGTCCCTTCTCACCATGATGCTTGCTTCTGCTTCTCTCTGCAGTGCCTGTCCCTCCATCTTTTGCCTGGTTAACCTCTTCCCCTCTCTAGCTGCCCCCTAGACATCATTTAGACCAGAACTAACCTTCTCCATTCCAATTTCTCATAAACTGGTTTCCATGAATTGACTGAATTATCTACGTTAATTCACAAACATATCTAACTGAGCTTTGGAGAGAGGTCTTGAGTTCAAGTATAAACTGCCAGGAACTGGGTTTTGATAGTCACACGGCCAGCAGTAGCATGGAGAGGTCAGTGTAGAGAAAGAGACAAGTGGAAATTAACATCATCCTAGAAAAGTCAAAGATTCTGCAGAGACTGGTGGCTCATGCCTTTAATTCCAGCCCTCCGAGGCAGAGGCAGGCAGATATCTCTGATTGAGGCCTGCCTGGATTATATAGTGACTTCCAGAAAGGTTAGGACTAGGGAGACCCTGTTTTAAAAAAGTTTCTCCGTAAACTTGTGCATCAAAAAGGTTATAAAAGACTGAGAAAAAGATGCAAGACAGGACTTAACATGTATGACAGAATCCATGAGCTCTGGCAAGGGACAGGGGAGTAAGGAGTGGGCATGGATGGGGGAATGAGTCTAAATTTGATTAAGAAATGTTGTATGAAATACACTCAATAAAAATTAACTTAAGAAAAAAAGTTTCCGTTATGTTTAATCATCCATGTAGGTCTTATCAATCAAATTTTTGTTGTCTTTGTAAAGTCTTATATTGCAAAAATATTTTCATAACAGAAGTCCATCTAAGTTAGGTAGAACCACTGACATTCATGATCAAGTGATCTTTCCAACAAAACCTATACCTTGTGCAATACTATTCATGTCAGGAGTATTCCTGTTCAAGTATACTTTAAATAGGCAGAGAGTTGTATAGCTAGCTTTTAACTAATTAATTTTAAATTTGTATGTGTGCACAGGACGGGCCAAGGCCTGCATGCATGAAGGCATGCGTGTGGAGATCAGAGAACAACAGGAGTCACTTCTCTCCTTCCATCATGTGGGTCCTGGGTCTTGAATTCAAGAACCATCTTACCAGCCCCTGGAATTATTTTAACTGCCCAGGAACACCATCTAGATGGAACACTAGCATGTTTCACTGGTAATGAGATGGGCCAGACTATAGGAGATAAACTCCACTTTGCTCAGAAATCATTCTGTTTCTGACCTTGGCATAGAGCTCTGCTGTGCTGGAATTGAAGGAGTGCTAGGATTAAAGGCAAATTCCCACCACATCCACCTGGTTTGGAGAACTCTTAGGAGTGTTGTTCCCCCCCTTCATCTCCCCCCCAAGCAAGAAGTCTTAAGGTATGATGAGATTAGCTAACTAACCACATACATATGTAAAATGCTTGATATGTTAATCTAATACCTCTGCTCTGGAAAAGACTCGAGACTCATTAAACATCACCCTTGTTAAAGCTCATTGCTGCCTCTACACTAAAAGCAGAGGACAGTCCCGGTGACCATAATAAACCTTCCTTGAAATTTTCCAGCATAAGTGTGCTTGTTTCTGACCCATAACAGGTAAAACTATCCATTCGTAAATTTGTAGATCAATTTCAGCTGGGCCCAGTAGCTCCAAATCAGTATGATTCGATTTCGAGTTTAAGGAATTTAAATATAATCTTGTACAAACAAAATTTTATAGATGAGACATTAGAGGATAATTTATCCAAGGTTATCAAGCAGTCTAGTGACAGGGTTAATTTCTTTAATCTAAGAAACACAGGACAGTTGACCCCAGGACATTGCACAACAATGTTCTTATTCAAATACAAGTTAGGCCTCTTATTCTGAAGGGACAGAAAGAGGTCAGTGGAATTTTCCACTTTGCAAAATAACTATAGCAACCTGTCCCTAGGTTAGCAAATAACAGAAAATCACAGTCAGTTATAATTCCAGGAAGAACCACCCTGAGGGCCCTGGCCCCAAGCCACCTGCAGACCCAAGCATGCTGAGTACCACTTCATCTGCAACCAGCCAATCTCTGTAAAGGCCACCCTGGGGAGCCAATAGAAAGATGCCCTGTTGCTGTTACTGTAACCTGCCCTGCTCTAAGTGTGTAAAAACTGCATGTAGAGATTGCTCCGGGTTCACCTCTCCCCGTTGTAGAGGTGAACCCTGGCACGCGGGAAGAATAAACCTCTTGCTTTTGCATCAAGTCTTGTCTTCGTGTCTCTCGCTCGGGAGTCTCTCAAGGGTAAGGCTTGATTCGGGTCTTACAATTCTGAGTAGTAAGTTGACAGGTATTATATGTTTATGTAAGAGAGGCCCACACTGGCTCCATTTTGAGTATAGCCACCATTTTAAGCAATTACTGGTACCTGCCCAATTCATGGAAAAGGTCAATTGCTCAAGGTCAGTTGCTTGAGGCCTCAAGAACAGCTGATAAAATTTAAACTTGTCTGTTGGTATGTGAGGGCAGGTGGACTGACTCAACATTTCCTCTTTCCAGTCACAAGATTGTGTCTAAAGATAACTGTTGGTATGTGGGGTGCTGGTGGGCTCACCTAACCATGAACTGTAACCCTGCTATTGTCCAATAAGGCTATAAGTTACCCAAACCCCACTAAACTTCCCCTAGACCCTGTATAAAAGTGCCTGCGAGACAACTTATTGGGAACGGAGCCTTTTCCCTCCCACCCCAGCATGCTGGGTTTACTTTTTCCCCCCGAAATAAAGTCTTGGTTTTCCAACCTTCGGTGTGTCTGGCATGGATTCTTGGACCCTAACATTTACAGTTTGTAAGTACAGAAACTCAGGCTAGGGTATATAAAAGAGAGATTTTTACAAGACGTAGAGTGGATCTTGGTGGGTGGCAGATTCAAAGGAACAGAGAAGCAATCAGTCCCAAGGCGATGTCATAACTAATTCATGATAAGAAATCTCAGCAGGTGGGGACTGGAGAAATGGTCTAGTCTATAGGTAAAGTGCTTGCCATTTAACCGTAATGACCTGAGTTCAATCCCCGGTACTCACATAAAAAGTGATGCAAGGTAAAACGGTAACAACAAAACTCACTCATGATTCTATACACCTTTAATCCCAGCAGGGAGGCAGAGGCAAGTAGATATCAGTGAGACTGAGGCAGTTTGATCTGCATAGAGACTTCTAGGCCAGCTGGAACTACAGGGAGACCATGTCTCAAAAACAAAAAAGGGTGAGGGTGGAGAGGTAGCTCAGCAGTTAATAGCACTGGCTGCTTTGGCAAAGGACCTGGGTTTGATTCCTAGCACTCACATGGCAGCTAATGACAATCCATTACTCTAGTTCCAAGGGATCCAATGACCCCCTCTTCTGACCTCCTCTTGTATTGCATGACATGACATGGGTGCACTTGCATGCAGGCAATGCACTCATACACATAAAATATAAATAGTGAATATTTGTTTTAAAAAACTACAAAATCAAGTTAGGCATGTTAATGCATGGTCGCAATCCTCGAGCTGAAGAGGCAGAAGCAGAAGGACCCAGGGCTCAGGGTAAGCTCCAGGTCCAGTGGGAGACCCTGCCTCAGGAAGAACCTAATACTGGCCTCCAGACTCCACACACATGCACACATGCGTATACATCCACCACACACAGAAACGCACTCTTCGCAGCCGATGGTAGAGCGTTTGCCTCACACATACAGGATGCCGAGTTCAATCTCCAGCACTGTTATAATGATAAGAACAATGTCAGCAGTTGAGAGAGACCCCAGAATTTGCTGTGGACATTGCCACTGATCTTTGTATTTCTGTATCTCAGACCAACTTTAAAATTCTCAGTAATACTGGTTTTGCTTATATCAGACAAATGTTAGGTCTGGGCTTCCCAGAATCCCAAGGGACACAAATGCCCACTTCCTGTGGAGGCTGTCAATCTTCTGACTGCTTCCTCTGTACCTGAGGCCCCACCCCATGGCTATAAGTGGGTGGGCCCCAGGCTCCATCTCTCTCTCTGCCTGCCATGCTGTCCAGTTCCACCACGTGTCTGCAGGCGGCCCTTGCTGGTAAGCCCACATGGAAGGAAATCATGCTCCTGGCGTGACTTAAGCCTCATGTGCCTTTTTATCTGGGGGCTTTTTATAACTTAATAACTAACAGCCCCAGATTGAATAGATGGAAAATCTGGAATGGGAATGTTCTAAAAATCATGTTTGGAGTCACTGGAAGGCTGTCAGGATGGCCAGCAAATAAGGAAATCTCAGGAGTATGCACTAAATTTCCACTTGAGTCACCCTCTAATAAGGAAGTCATTGAAAGTGTAAATCTATGCAGAAGATTATGCTAAAGGGCTAAAT
The DNA here is from genome assembly GCA_009823505.1 of Rhizomys pruinosus. Taxonomy (NCBI): domain Eukaryota; kingdom Metazoa; phylum Chordata; class Mammalia; order Rodentia; family Spalacidae; genus Rhizomys; species Rhizomys pruinosus. The sequence continues at coordinate 44,493 of VZQC01001040.1, forward strand.
GGGAAGGTCCTCTCTTCCCAGAGATAATAAAGGAAAAGCAACTGAGTTGTTCTTTTGGACATCTCAGAGTCCTGGGTAAAAACAGCACTAATGGCTACAGAAGTAGCCTGAGTAGAGGGACCACACTCCAGGAAAAGCAAGCACACAGGTGACAGGATGTGAGTTCTGGAAGTCCATTGAAATGCAGAGGCACCTAAGACCCAGTGGTGCCCAGAATCCTGCTCTACCAGGCCAGTCTTTGGCTATGGAAAAATCACAGCATACTCAGGAATCTTCTGCCCTTTTGAAAAGCCAGAGACTTCTGCAAAGTGTACCACCCACCCCACTCTCATTAAATCCTAATCCCACCTTCTCCCTTAAATTTCCGGGCCAGATGCCATTCAGTGATGGCTCTATTTTTCCCTTGAGCCTATCACAGGCTACCCTGAATTAAACTTTGTTCCGGAGAGCCTAAACCTCCAGGTCTTTTGTTTTGGGGGGAGCTCGCCATAACCTAACAACAGGGACCACACTCCAGGAGAAGTGAGCACGTTTACATGTGTTTTCTTCCCTTCTCAAGGCTTTTACAAATTTGTATCCAGCAGCTGAAAGATTCAGAAACCAACCAAACAAACAAAAAGCAGAAACTAAAATCCTAAGAATCTGAGCAGCAGTCTCCAAAATGGTGGAAAGTCAAAATAGGAGTTCCTAACCAGCCAAAAAATAAGAGACTCTGGTAAATACCCTGAGGTCCTCATTAGAATTCTGAAAAGTTCTCCCTTAGGCTCAGGGAAACATGAATATCATCCATCCATTACATAACAAACCGATCTTCCATTCAAATCAATCTCATACTGGGTACTGGGGATCTGTCTTGACTTTAACTATCTTCCTGTCTCACAAGTATGTGTTGTTAAAAAGACAGGCTTAAGCACATTAAAATTTTAAAGGCTTTATTTGAACAGGGGAAGTTGATGGACTCATCAGTGCCAGACCACACACAGCTTTGAACTCCACCGAAGGAACCTCTGGGGAAGGATTTTGTAGATGGAACATGGAACCAAGATAAAATAATATATGATTGGCTAAAGTACTCACTTTATTTATGTTGTTCCAATTGGCTAAGCTTAAGATTTGTCTAGTGAATGATACTGCAATTTGCATATGTAGGAACCCAGGCTGCTAGAGCCACTTCAGCCTAATAATCATTAAATGAATTAACAGTCCTTTACAATTTCTTCCAGAGTTCCTATGATGGTTTCCACATTTGACACTGAATAAAAAGTTGCCAGGTACATCAAGAAATAGAAAGAAAGGAAAATAGAAATAGATTCTATCTTATCAAATAGGTACCCAAAGATTTTTTGAAGAACTTCTGTATTTTCAAGAAAACAGAAATCTGGGCATGGTGGTACACGCCTGCAGTCTCAGCATTGGGGACGTAAAGGGAGGAGAAACAGGAGTTCAAGTCCATCCTCTGCTGCATAGAGAGACTGATATCAATATGAGCTTGTATGAAGAGAAAGACCTTGTATGGAGAAAAAAAAAATAGAAAGAAAATGATATCAGATTTTAATCAAAGAATCCAATAGGAATTCCTGAAAATTTCAAAAACCAAAGTTAAGAATCAAAGATATCTCCCAGGGATGGAGAGATGGCTCCACTCAGTTAAAAACACTGGCTGCTGGGGCTAGAGAAATGACTCAGTAGTTAAGACCACTGGTTGTTCTTCCAGAAGACCAGGGTTCAAATCCCAACACGCACAGGTAGCTAACAATAGTCTGTAACTCTAGTTCCAGGAGATCTGACACCTTCTTCTGATCTCCATGGGCATTGTATGACACCCGTGCACTTACATACATGCAGGTATTACACTCATGCACATAAAATAAAAATAATAAATAAAATATATATCAAAAGTACTGGCTGTTCTTTCAGAGTGTCCAGGTTTGGTTCCCAACACCCACATGGTGGTTAACAACCATCTAAAATTCCAGTTCCAGGGGATCCAATGCCAACTTCTGGCTTCTGCAGGCATTGCATGTATGTAGTTTCTTTACACACATGCAGTCATAACACTCATACACTTTTTAAATGGCATATCAAGAACAAGACAGAAAATGATAGGGAACATACCAAATACATAACATACACATGGGGTTTCTTGAAAAACCTCTACCATTCACATAATTTGAGGCCCATTAGATTGGTGGGATGGGGAGAAAATGAATTTTGAAGAGAATTTCTCAAAACTGTCTCAAGACTTCAAACCACAGATTCAGAAACTGTATGAGCCCCAAGTAGGGAAAACACAGGACGTAAGCAAAGAAACAACAAGGTGATGCAACACATTACAACTTCTAAAACCCAATGCAAGTGAGTTTTTTTTAAAGCCTTGATGAGAATTATTAATGACATTGCAACAGTAACACTGGGAGCCATAAGACAATGGAATCATATCTGTAGAATACTTAAACAATTTTCCCAATCAATAAAATACTGTAACAGAGGCCCACACTGACTCCATTTTGAGTACAGCCACCATCTTAAGCAATTACTGGAACCTGCCCAATTCAGGGAAAAGGTTGATTGCTCAAAGACAGTTGCTCAAGGCCTCAAGAACAGCTAACTTAAACTTGTTAAAGATACCTGTTGGTATGTGAGGGCAGATGGACTGACCCAACATTTCCTCATTCCAGTTGCAGGATTGTGTCTAAAGATAACTGTTGGTATGTGGGGTGCCATTGGGCTGACCTAACCATGAGCCGTAAGCCTGTCATTCAAATGAAAACAGGAATGATAGACTAATAATGATTGACTAGATAGAGCAAGGGCAGATCTGAAATTCCCACCAGAGAGGGCTGTCTGTGTTGGGGCTGGGAGCGGAAGCCTACCAAATGGCCAGCTTTGATAAGAACCTGGAAATAGGCCGTTTGAATACAAGTGAGAAACAGCTGAATTTGGTCTGGGGCCTCCTCCCCTGACTACAGCTAAGAAACTATCTCCTATCTCCTTTACTAGCACTGAGAAAATCTTTTTTAAAGATAGTCCTTTGAGAATTGGCTATGGAGAATATAGGTAACAGTTTATTAGATAATCCCACCGATTTGGACAATGGCTTCCTCTTGTAATCAATAGTTCTAAATCTACAGATTACTAGCCTTCCACACACCTGGGAATTAGAATTGGAACTCTGAGAAAGGAACTCAGTGATAAAACAGGAGATAAAAGTTCACGCAGTTCAGGAATTGAGAACTCCAACTGAAAGTGGCCATCATTTGTCCTCAGAAGAAAAGCCAAATTATCTAGTCTTCTGCAGAGAACGAGCAACAGACAAGCACAGTTCCCATCTGGGAGAAGGCCCCACGGCGGGGGGGGGGGGGGGGGGGTCCTGAAAGGTGGGTCATGTGAGGACANACCTCCAATCTTACACACACACACACCACACACACACCACACACACCCATGCTTAACATAACATTAAAAACCTGTTGGGATTAGAGGATGGTAAATGGTTGAGAAACACTGTTAGTTGCCAATTGAACACTAGTAAAATACCTCCCATTTGCAAGACGACCTAGGTTCAGTTCCCAAGAATCCACATGGTGGTTTACAACTGGCTACAAACTCCGTTCCGAGGATCGTTTGCCTCTTCTGGCTCCAATGTAATTGGGGACGGATTGCCCGTGTATCATGCTGGCAACAAAACAAGCATACTCATAATAAATAATAAACAGAACTTTTTTTTCTTCTTCATTTTTTTATTGGAATTTTTTCAAATGTCCTACAATATATTTTGATCACAATTAGACCCCCTCCTTCTGCAAGCCCCCTATTAAACCCCGACCAATTTCATGTACTTTTTATTTCGATAGACTGCATAAGGCTCACAGGAGCTCAAGCCAGACAATCTATCCCAGCTAACGTGGGGAGGGTAGGTAAGAAGCCCCAAACACCTTACGCCTGGTACCTTGGGCAAGTGATAGTTGACAAGGGTGTGGACTCAGGAGCTTGAACTAGGCCCCAGCGGCTTAGGCCCCCACCAAAGGGCGTTGGGGCTACAAATTGGACTGGATAGGCCTTAATACATATAAGAGTACAGTTCCCTTGTTATGATGGGGAAAGGTAACTCTCCCATGCAGGATGCTCAGAAGAGTTGATGAGTCAGCATAACAAATGGCAGGGCCGATGGTGGGACCCGATCCACAGTAAAGCATTGCATTTCTTTCTGAACCAGCAGTGTTCACATCTGCAACCCAGTCCCCCTAGAGTCTGTCCTCCAACTCTTGGTGTGTGGCGGTTACACCCCTTCCTGGGTTGTGGCCTGTGCTTTTCCTTACCATGGTGTGGCAGCGAATTATGGCATTTGAGGGCACCCCACTTTGCCACTCTATTAGTGCTTAATAAGTCTTCTTGGGACTAGACGGAGGCTCCAGTGGTTAAGCGCCACCCCAAAAACCTGCTTTTGTACGGGACCCGGTGCGTGCAATTTCCAGACCCACATGGTAGCTAAGAACCATTTTATTTTTTATTTTTTCTTTTTTATTTTTTAATTATAATTTTTATTAACTTTTCCATAGGTCATACATTATTTCTCAATCGAATCAGAATTGCTTCCCTTTCCATACCCCACCCGAGTCACTCGCACTCTGCCCCATACTTGTCCTGTATCTTTTTCCGAGTCTTCCAGAATAAACAGCAACTTTTTAAAGGACTGAAGGAGCCACATAATGACACCAGACAAAGAAAAGTTATTATTTCTTTGTAGCGTGAGAGGGGGGACTCCCAGGGGCGGGTAGTCAGTAAAGAAATGCATTATTTTTAGTGTTGTTAAGCCACTGTTGTGTCATGATCGGTTTTAAATGCTTCTAATTGATTTTTTTTTTTTCTTAAAAAATTTTTTTTTTTTTTTTTTTTTTTTTCTCTCTCTTTCCCTCTCTTGCCTTCCATTACTTCCCCATTTCCTTCAAATTCACACAGCACCTCTTTCCTAAGAAAGAGGTGCTGTGCGAACCACAGAGTTGTCTAGCTGAGAACGTGGCAGAGGTGCTTTGAGGAACTCGCAAGCTAATGGGACAGAGGCCAGGAGGGAAAAGATCCCATTCACGACTGTGTGATTCTCACTGTGCCACCAGCTAGGAAGGGAAAAAGTTGGAAGCTTTGAGAACCTCCAGTAGACTGCAGAGACTAAATGGTGGAAGAAGCTCCTTGGGAAAGAAGGCAACAAAGATGGCGGACAAACAAAGGAAAGGAAGGGCAAATTGAAGGTGAGGAAGTGAGGAGGGCCGGAGGTAGATGAGGAGGTGCAGAAAAGCACCTGCTACTGAGCCGGTGCATCTATGTAGCTTCTGACAAGGGAGACAGATAACAACAGACGAACAAATCTAACACTAACTAGTAAATAACCCTGATTTGTCTTCACTTGGAACCTTAGCTTACTGTATGTCTTGAATCAGTTGACCAACTTAGAACTCCATGTATGCTCAAGGTTAGAGAATGAGTTTTGGATTTTGCTCTTCTGACTACAGAAAAAGACCAAAGTAGGCAAAGACCATTTCAAGCTCAATGCTGTGTTAAGTTTCTCTTGTAGATAAGCAAATCTTCAGTCAGTCACAGGAAGCTGTGGCTGCCATTCATTCCTTTAATCACATTTTGGGGATGACGGTCCTTTTTGGAAAACCTTTATGAGCCACCCAGTGATATCATTCTAACAAACAACATATGCCCTTGGCTAGAACCCAGCAGTCAGAAGGCTTTGCTCTCCAAGGGGCTGGTCTTCCCTCTGTTACCAGGGCATCCATTTCCATGACCAACTGAGGAAGGAAGCTACTTAAGTGCCAGAGCGAACACTGTTGGGGAATGTTGAGGAGGCACTCCTTGAGTTCCCTTGATGGGAGGTGAGGATGTCAGCAGTTAGAAAGGGCTGCTGGGTCAAAACTAAAACTTCAATTCAGAGCTGGAGAAAATCAGTCAACGTTGAAGACTCTCACCAGTGCCTCTGACAGGGAACTGTGAGACATTTCAGTGCCACCTGTCTTAGTTGAAGTGGGGCAGCAAACAGGGGTAATTTCTTGGCTGTGCACTTACAGGACTGGTCTAACCTGAACTGCTATTCAAATGGCTGGTTCACCATGACCATGATTAGAACTGGAGTCCCATGGGAAGATTATTCAACCTTATAACAAAAGACAGGAACATTAACAGGTCTTCCCATACTCCAAGGACAGCCATCCCAAGGGGGAAACTACTCCTCAGAGTGACATATCAACTAAGATGACGGGACAGAATATCTCTGTGTTTAGTGGATGCTCCTGTTAAAACCGACGGGCCCAAAATTTCACGTGTGTGTTGATTTGAAATTTTTCAGTTGACACTGACGTAGTTTTTAATGAGTTTTCTTACTGTATAACTAAATACCCGAGCGGCTGGATAATTTTCAGAAAAAAGGTTTACTATGAGGTTTATTTAGTGGTAGATATCAGAGACAGCCATTGCTTCTGTTCCAGTCTGGGGAAGCTCTCTATCTACATCACAACGTGGTGGATGGTGTCAAGCTGATACCGTGTGCCAGAAGGAGAGGTCACTTAGTGGGACAGGGACCCAGAGAAACAAGAGCAGCCAGTCTTGCACTTTTTTTAAAAGGGACAGGGTCTCTGTAGTCCCAGGTGGCTCAACATTCTATGCACTGAGAATGACCTTGAAACTCCTGATCCTCATGCTCACTCTTCCCAAGGCTGGGATTGCAGGGTGCTGCCATGATTGGGCTTCTGCAGTTCGGGAGGGGAAAGCGAGGGCCCTGTGCTGCTGGTAACGCCAATCTACCAAACCAAGCTAAATACTTCCACAAGGAGCTTGCTTTAATAATGACTTTGCCTCGGCGTGGTGGTTTGCACACCTTTAATCCCAGCACTTGGGAGTGCAGAGACAGGCATCTCTGTGAGTTCAAGGCCAGCTTGGTCTCCTTAGCTGCGTTCCAGGCCAGCGGGACTAAAGGGAGACCCTTCTAAATACACACCACCCAAAACAAAAAAACAACAGAACACCTCCCAAAAACCAACCAGAAAACAAACAAAAATAGTAATGACTCTTTCACAGGAGCTAACTGGGGTTCCAGGAGGGCCACGCTAATATTAATGACCTAATGACTTTGCCCTTAGCCTGCCTCCTGAAGGTTTCACCACCTCCGGACAACTTCCAGGCTTCTAGCAGATGAAACTTCCAAGGGTCCACGCTTAAACCATAGAAGGGAATATGAGCAAACAGGACCCATCTTCCTGTCTGAATCAAACCCGTGTATTTTGAGCAAAATAGATTTTGATGACTTTTCTCTTAACTATTTAAATTAAGTAGTGGAGCTTCATAGACAGCTAACAGCTAACTAGAGTTAACCCAGATGGGGACAGAGTGGGGAGAAGGGAGGGGATGTGTGCACCCATGGCTTCCAACTTTATGTAACTCAGAGAGCCCCGTTCCCCTCTTTGAGCTTTTTATCATAGCAAATCTCAAACATAAAATTTCAAGAAAGCGTAATGAATCTTGCTAATCACTACTCAGCTTCACTGATAATCATCTCATGGCTGATCTTAGGCCGTCTACAATTCCCTTCCCCTTTCCTGGGGATGTGGCTATATATATATTTACATATATATATATATATCTATTATATTATTTTTTTTTTTTATGTGCAGAAGTGTTAGAAGTGTAATTAGCTTGCTGGCGTGAGCTGTTACCCATGTCATCAATTCCCATGGCGTCCCACGTAGAGAGCATTGTTTCCCTTGAACTGGAGTTACAGACAGTTTTAGCTGTCCACAACCCATATGGGTGCTCGGGAAACTGACAAACTGGGACCTGGTCCTCTGCAAGCGCAGCAAGTGCTCTTTTTTATTATTTATTGTTCATTGTTATTAAACTTTTCCATAAATCATACTTCATTTTCTCAATCAAATTTCGAGTCAATTCCCTTTCCATGCCCCATCCACCTGAGTTCCTGCATTCAGCCATATATGTCCTGCATCTTTTTCTGGGTCTTTCCAGAGTTTTCTTTTCCAGTTCTTTTGTGTTGTGTTTTTGTTGTTCTCTCTACCTTGTAACTGCTGCGCAGATACCATCGCTCAAGCCCCTCATGAGTTTTTTTAATAGTGTATTTACTTGAAGATTGATTCATTTATTGCCCTTATCATTAAAAAATTATTTACAGTAGAATCACCAACTTTTTGTTGGTGAACAGTTCTATGAAGTTTAGCATAGGGGTAGGTAGGTTCATGCAAATGCCACCTTAACTACTAAGTGTATGGAATAGTTCTATCACCCTGGAAAAGTTCCACATACTGCCCCATTTTACTGGTATTGTTTGCTTTTTCCTAATTCTGAAAAAACACTATTTTGCACTGCTACAGTTTTGGCCTATTTCGCAAATTGCCCACATTGTATGGGGGTCCATGTAAGATTATGTTTGTGTGTGTGTGTGTGTTATATATTATATATTATATATATATATATATATATTTTGTGTGTATCGTGTATATGATCACCCCAATCCAGGGACAGTGTTTGTTTGCCTTATATATTACCCATATACAGACAGATCAACATATCTATCATCTACAGAGTTCTTTCATATTTGTCCAACTTAAAATAGACTTTGGAAACCTCTGCAACCAATGATATAATTTTCTGTTATTTTGAAGGGGACTCAATCCCCTTCCAACTCCACTTGCAGTGCAAAGAGCCTGGTGAGTTTCCAAACAAGGCAGCACCATGGAGGATCCTGGACACAGGACAGAGAGGAAGGAGCCCGTAAGCAGCTCACTACAAGGGGGAATGTGTTCACCTTGCTTTAGGCAGAACCCTGCTGGCCAGCGCTCCAGACTGCAGCTTCCTAGGAGACGTGGCATTCCGTGACCCTTCCAACCAAACAAATGCAGACAGAGACAGCAAGCATATTTCTTAAAAGTCAACTTGATCTGCATCCTGCAGGGGAGGCAGCCTGCCCATGTGCCAACCACATTAGAGCCATGGATTTCCTGCCAGCAGTTGGTGGGAAAGGAAGCCCATGTGGGCTGCGAGGGCACCCTACCTTCCAAACAGACAAGGGAGAATGACGCTAAATGAACTTACCCTGGATCCTCCTGAAACACTCTCTGGTCTGTTAGCCTGGGGCAGAAGTTCATTTGGAAGGATAAGCTGTTGACTTGATCAATTTCTCCATGCCCAGAACTTCTCTAAGAGGGAGCAGGCTGAGAATCCCTGTGCGTGGGCTGGAAAGCCACTGATGCACCGCTGGCTGGGGTGATGACTCTCGGCCAGTTTGGAAGGAAATGGTTGCCCCTGGAAACAGATTATCAGTTTGAAAATAGTAAGTTATGAATGTCCTCAATCCTTCTTTGTGTTTTAGTTAATAAAAACTTATTTGTCTTTAATAATAATTGTCAGCACGGTGGGGAATTAATAAAATCTTACAAGGGACTCCTGAAGAGTGAAAGAAAATGATATATGGGTCCATTGTTATGCAATCTCTTTCGTAATGAGTCACACACGAGTGGCTCAGTGCATCTTTTTCAGCTCAAGTCTCAAATCTCAAAGCATACGAAGGCCATAGAACAGGGGCTTGGGTGGATACTGGGCCTTCCTTTCTTCTTAGATTCTTACCAGCATCTAAATGGGGCCATGTCCTCTAAGTTGGTGCAAAGAGCTTGCTCTTTCTTTCTCTTTGTGGTTACTCTAGAGCCAAACACACTTTTTTTGCCCTCCTCCAGAATCTTTCACCCCATCCGTTGACATGGCCCTGTTCCCACATGTTCAATTCAGTAGTTAAATCATGCTAGGGGTGCACCCCTGTAGTTCCAGGGCTGGAGAAGCTGAGGCGAAAGGATTGATCAGGCAAGCTTAGGCAACATGGCGAGGTTATGATATAAAAGAAAGCAAACAGACGAACCTCATGCTAGATGAGCGCCAGCGGTCGGATGACTGGCTCGATGGCAGAAGGGAGGTTGCTAGTTTGTGGGTGGAGCCTCTGTGCAACACACAGTGAAACCATTTACATTGACATCTGGGTCTGGTTCTTGGCTCAAGTGCTTGGCATTAGTGTGTGAGGCAGAAGATATCAGGAGTCCTGCTCTGTCACTCTTTTGGCTTTCTCCATTGAGAAAGGTCTGCACAGAACTGAACTCACGGCTGGTAGCCAGCAAGCCTCAGACAACCTCTCGTCTCCTGGCCTCTAGAACTGCTGAGGCTACAGGCAATTCTGTGGCTGTGTGGTCTAGTTTTTACATGGATGTTGATTTCAAATTCAGATTCTCTGATTGTAAAAAACACGGATTTCCTACCGAAAGCTATCTCCCCAGTCCCATATTTTGCATTATTATGTCAAAGAATTTCTGTGTTTTTCCCATCTTTAATTCTATCAGCCATTGTGTCCCTCCATTTGTGAAACCATGTTTGTAATTTCCAGGACCCAAGACTGGACAAGGAGAAGAAAATTGCCAAACCACATTAACTTTAACCAACAGTAACTGCTTTAAAACGATAAAAGCAGGATTTAAAAAATGCATTGACTTTTTCAACAACTTTGAGTCTGTTGAAGAACATGAATTTAGGGTTTCTCTTTCATTTCCCAACCTTAGAAAACTTGGAAACAAAGCCCAGCCAGGTTCATGTTTATCAAGCCCAGCAGGCGATTCTGTCAGATTCCAGAGCCACAGCTTTGAAAGGCTTCACCTGCTTTCAAAATGGAAGTGAGGAAGACCCTTTTCCATTCAAGGTTAGTTTATAAGAGGCATGCTGCCATAATGGATGAGGGTTAAACTAAGCTCCAAGACTTGCTGGGAAGAGAGAAGCTGAGTGTATTGGAAACGCGAGGAGGAAGGTTATATCAGCAACACAACGTAAGGAAGTCATGAGTTAGCAGAGCAGAGCAGGTGATGTACGCTGTGCTGGAGGTTTTGGAGGTGAAGAAAATCACATTGGTTTTAAAGCGAAGCCAGAAAAACAATATTCGGATCATTGACAGCTTTCCCAAGGCCAAAAAATACAAATAAGAAAAGCCATCTAGAGTAAGCCAAACAGAACATGATAACGTGTTATTTGTAGTAGTATCATTTTCAGGGATTTGGAGGCTTAATTCTTCCCAGCTTTGGGCTCTGTACAGACAGGGTTCTTGGCGATAGATACAGATTTCTACTTCACTGTGGAGTGCAAAAGAAAGGAAATTTCTTCCTACTATTCAGATCAGGGATGGTCTTTTAACCCAATATGCATCATTTATCACTTGCATATTATTGAACACTCCCCTCCCCCATATGGTAGGCATAATTCTAGATGCTAGTGATAGACAGATAGACAATCCTGATTATTTGGTTCCTGTTTGGAGACTGGCTAACTCTCTGCATTAGTTACTTATTTCCACAGAAAAACACATTTCCCCTATCTCGCTTTTTTTTTTTTTTTTTTAGAGTTTCTGTGGGTCAGGAACTCAGGAGCATCTTGTAGCATTCTGATTTAGGGCCAGAGACGGAAGGATGGAGATGCGGCCATCTGAAAGTGTGACGTGAGTTGGGGATGCCCACCTTTGGGATGGCTGAGGGGTTCCCTGCTGCATGCACCTCTCTGTGGTGCAACTTGACTTCCTTTACAACATGGCAGCTAACTTTTCTCTCGGTGAGTGGTCCCATGAACTGCGAGGAAGAAGCTGCAATGCTTTTCACAGTCTAGGCCAGGAAGCCACATAGTGTGACCCCACCACAGTCTGCTTTTTAGAAGTGAGTCCTTCATTCCACCCCATAGTCAAGAAGGGGAGAATTGAACCTCATATTTTTAATAGAGGACTATCAAAGAACTTACAGACACTTTTTTTTTTTAATGCCACTATACCCACTTTATCCAAAAGTCTTTATACAATAGCTAGGTAATGGATAATTTTGAACGTAGACTGATGGGTATTATATAAGCAGATTGACCTAACCATCTAATCGCTCTCAGATATCAATTATACAATAATGATAATTAGACAGTGATTGTTCCCCCCTCCCCCAGTTATACAATATTTTATTAGAACACAGCTTGGCTCATTCCATCCATTTATGTATCGTGGATGGTTTCTGTGATGTGAGCTTTACTGAGGTATCCCCCATAGGCTCAAGCTCTGTGAAACACTTGGTCCGTGGCATTTGCTTTGGAAGGTCATGGAATCCCTAAGAGATGCAGCCATGCTGGAGAAAGCACATTTCTGGCAGTTGGGAGGATGGGTCTTTGAGGAGAGTTTAGTCCATCCCCCTTTCTATTCTTGAATTTTTGGTTCTCCTGCTGTTTGAAGATGTGAACACCTTTCTGCTCTGGGCACCTCCTGTCATGCCTTCCCACCACGATGGACGCTTATCCTCCTGGGACCCTAAGCCAAATAAAACTCTCCTCCGATAAGTTGCTCTTGGTCATGGCATATTAAGCAAGGTAAATGTAAACAGTTTTATAGTTATTTTAGTTACTTTCAAGCTAGGCGGACTCACAAATCTAGAATATTTACCATATGGTACTTTATGAACTAAGTTTGCCCACACCTGACCTAGAACAACCATTCCCTATTTAGTTTAACATTACAATTTATGCCCCAATGTTTGAAAAAAAACAGCAAAACCGACACACAACAACATGTACAGTTTGTTATCTATCAAATAAATAGAATTCCCAGAGTGGCTCCACAGTTTTTTTTTTTTTTTTTTTAATTTCCCAGTATACAGGTAAGAGTGAGAACCACTGGCCTGGACATAGGAGAGTCAGAGACACAGTTGATGTAAATGATCACAGTGACAGGTAACAGTAGCAATAGTCTTGACAGCCAGCCAGTTGACAGCACGGGTGGCATTTCTACTTGCGAGGCCTCATATACAGTGATTGTTGACCAAAACAAAATCTGGTCAATGTTTATATGACAATAACTGGGGAAGGCATAGCTTAAAAAATATCTGAGGGCGGGATGGAAAGTGGCCTAGCCAGTTAAGACAACCAGACTGCTTTTGCCGAGGACCCCGGGTTCTTTAATCTCCAGCACCCACATGGCCAGCTGAGAACCTCTGTTAACTCATCCAGGAGTTCCAGGAGAACTCCGTTCCGGGGAATCCAGACCCCTCTTCTGACCTCCGCGAGCATTGCACACACGGGTGCACAAACCCACATGTAGGACGGACCTTCATACACATAAAGGAAGAAATAAAATTAAAAAAACTATCTGAGGGATGTGGGGAGATGGTCAGTGGTTAGGTCAGGCAAGCTTCCGCAGTCTGTAAACACGCACCCACACACACAACACACACACCACACACCACCACACATTACACCCACACCCACACCAAAATAAAAATAACAATATTGAAAGCTAAGAGAAAGATACGATATCTGGGTTTTCCCTCCAGAATTTGTGACTCAAGTGGTATTACATAAGAGAAGGGATGTTTGTCATTCTCAAGAGCTCCCCAGGTGATGAACTATTGCTCCTATAAACTAAAAAAATAAAAAAATAGTTTATGAACATTCAACAAGTGGCCATTGGATGGTTTTTCAGCTTCATTTCTTTGCATAATTGGTGAGGCTCCCATATATTTTGTGCGTTTATTCCCCTTTTATCCATTTCATCCATAATCTGGTTCTTAGTTTTTAAAAATTTCTTTTGGATCGTTTCTCAACTATATTAGAGTTTGACATATTGATATTTCCTTACAGCTTCATCATACATTCACACATCTAAAGGAATAATCTTAACTCCAGCAAAATTGGCTTGAAGCATGTGTGTGCTATGTGAAAATGTCAGGAATGCTATAATTATATTTTATCAGGTGAAGTTTAACATTTTAATAGGCAATGTCTAAGGCTGATTTGACAGGGTGTTTTTGGATGGTGAAATGGATGCTCAAAATAAGAAAACACCACTCAGAAACTAAATGAATCACTTCTGCTAGACAAGTAGGATTGGAGTTTATTCTGAAGGGCTTGTACAATGTTTTGAAGTGCTGTCTTCTTTTTAATGTATGTTCATTAAATCTGATTTGAAAGGTTGAGAAAAATAAGCCCTCTGTGACTTGTTAATCATTAAGGAAGAAGAGCGAACAGCTGGAAAAGTCAGCGTTCCTTACTGGGTTTTTTAATTGTATCTAATCACAAGTATAATTCACCAGAATAGCAAGGGTTTAAGGAATGTCATCAACCACAAGGCTCTCTCCATCCATTTAGATGTTGGCCGTAATATCCACCAAGTTGGATAAACTGCTTTGTTTGGGTCACACTACTTATTCTCACTGTTCAGTCATGGGAGAGAATTGAATTTACCTGGTTTATGTAGCCAATGAGTGTTGTCATGTTTCATTTACAACACTCCTTGGCTTGAGTTAGGTCTTACTGCAGAAGCAAAATTTTGCACATTAGCTGACAAATAAACGAGAGAGGCATTTTACATACGGTTAGCACTGCCAGCTCTTTCAAGAAATGACTTTTTTAATCATAAAGGTTCTTTTGGGTAAACAGGCAGTGTGACTAGACCCACCATTCTGGAACTGCCAAGTTTTATGTAGCGTATCTGAGGGGTAGCGCCCTTTCTCTTCAAAGCTTAAGGGAATGGGGTTAGAAGTTAGAGCTGGATCCGAGTCCCTTCTTGATGGTACACTGTATAGTCTTGGGCAAATTACTTTCATGCTTTCCTAGAAAAATGCAAGGATGGGCCAGGCCTGTGGCTCCTCCTGTAATCCCAGCACTCGGGCGGCAGAGGCAGGTGGATCTCTGTGAGTGCAAGGGTCAAGTCGGGTCTACCAGAGCGAACGCTGCAGGCCCGCTGGGAATAAAGGGAGACCCTGTCTCAAAAAGACCAAAAAAAAAAAAAAAAAAAGAAAGAAAGAAAAAGAAAATGCAAGGACGAATTCAGTGCATAAACTTTCGTTTCTGTTTGCCTTGAGTATCTTCTCTCTTGATACTTCACTGCAACACCTTCATCTGTGTCAGAGTGACTACTTAATCTTCTACAGGGGTGGATATTTTGTTCAAAGGAACCCCAAGTAGATTGTTAGTGTCGAGAATCCACACCAGAGCCGAAGGATGGAAAACCAAAGACTTTAATTTCGGAAAAAGAAAATGTAAACCAGATGCTGGGGTGGGAGGGAAAGGCTCGACCCCGTAACTTTGGCTCGCAGGCCTTTTATACAGGGTCTAGGGGAATTTTAGTGGGGTTTGGGTAACTTCGGTTTTTTTTTTTTTTTTTTTTTTTGTTCTATCTATTATTATTTATTTTTTAAATTAATTTTTATTGATGCTTTGTGCATTCTACATACATTTTTTCCAATTCAGGTTCAGGCTTATTTCCCTTCCTCCTCCCCCCCCCCCACCCCATCCCAGATCATGCATTTGCCATAAAAACTGTCCTGCATCTTTCTCTCAGTTTTTTTTTTTTCATTTTAGCTATAAGTATATCCATGAGTACAAGCATCCTTCATGAAAACCTATCTGCAGGCTGTTGTGCCCAAACACCACAGCCCACCATCCAGTGGGGGGGGACAGGTTTGTTTGTTCATCAAGTTGATCAATGAGGTGTCCAGACTACATTGCTGTTAGTTCACCATCACCCCAATCGCAGCCCTACATTCTACCACGCCCCCTTTCCGCAGGTTGGTCCCTAGGCTTAGAAAAGGGGAGGGCACAGGTGGATGAGAGGTAAAACAGTCACTCTCTGGAGCTGTTGACTTGGACTCTGGTCAATTCTGGCTGTTTCCTTCATGGGCTGAAAGTTTGTCCAGGAATAACCTTTCAATCCTACTAATGAAGACAAGCAATTGATATATAGGTATTTTAAGCAGCACTAATACTTATGGTAGGTTACTTTAGCATAGACACATGTTTGGATATGTTAATCCATGAATTACATTTTTCCCCTGTTAAATATGGACAGGGCTTACTGTGGCTTATAACATCTAACCTGTTTAGAGGATGTAAGTTGTGGCATGGCCATGGGTTTTTCTCCAAGGGGAGAGCCAATAAGCCAATTAGATTTGGGATATACAGGCAATGGCTGCCCACAGTATTTCCAGGAGGTGAGGTGTAGCTGGTGCTGACGGTGGAGTTTTGTTGACTCAAGGAGACCCATTTTTGTTTATTGGTTTAGTGGCCTTTGGTAACACTTCCTGCATTCCAGAGGTCATTGTACACTTGCATGTGTGGTCTCAATACCTCCCTCCCCTGTTAAGTCAGGTCTTCGGCCGCAGGGTCTTATTGCCTCTCCTCCTGTAGGTATCCCAACTTAGGCAAGGAGCCCTTACCTTTTTGGGGCCTTGGATCCCCTGGCCACATCTCCTGGCGAAACAATCCCATTGCTGATGTCAGAGCTCTGTATTAATATATGTTGCTGAGTGCATAGCCCTAGGGAACTTTAGTATTATTTTGTTTCTGAACAGAGAGTAATCCCTTCCACAGTTCCCATGTGTATATTAAACAACATTGGTTTACAGCATCTGATAAATGGTATGCATCTGATTAAATGGAGATATAATTCACTTTGCCCACATTTGCTTTTACATCAAATCTGTCGAGCAAAGAACTTTGGGATTGCACATGAAAATTTCTCTAGTAATTTCTCCTGTTGTACAGTATCACCTTGTAGCATTCTCTAAGATGAATTTAATGTAAAAATTAAAGTTTGCTTCCCAAGTAATCATATATTAGTCACCCAAAACAACCATGGGTGAATTGATGAAAAATCTATGCCTTGACTCCCCCCTAAAGTCATTATAATACAACTATCTTCTGGAGACTCATACGCCAAAAAAAAAAGGGGAGGGGATACAGAAAGACATGAAACCCTTTATCAAACCCCTGCAATTCAAATCTTAAAACTAAACTATGGGAAAGATTTGTTTGTTCCAACGGACAAAACGTCACCCATTAATGGCTGAGAAAGAAAAGATACAGGTTTGCATTGAGTAGGATGTACCCAAAAGTGGCAACGAAAGGCTGACCCGTCTGAAACTTCAAAGGAAGAAAAAGCCTCAGATTGCATAAAACATCGAACCCCTCTGTGGATCCTACATGTAACAACTAGTTTTAATGAGTCCTAATGAAACTTACCTTCTAGGTTGCCACAAAGGTCTGATATGAGAGACTTCCTTGCCTTCCCACCCATAGAACAAGGGAAATATGTGACAATTGAGGTCGCTCCCAACTGTAAATTGGAGACAACTTTGTAGAGGTGATCTCTTATTAAACCGGTAAACTGAAAAAAACTGCTTCTTTAATTGGTTTGGTAACTTCTAGCCTACTGGATAATAACGACCAGCCAACGACATGCATCCTACCCTGTCCAATCCAAAGGGGGATGGGGAGCCTATTCCTGTCCTACCTCCTACCTATAAGAATGTAGAAGCTCAGACTCAAGGGGATAGACAGTTCTCCAGCTTCGGACCCTTCCCAATGCAGGGAGTCAGAGTGTTTCTTCTGCTTCAATGTGTGCTATGACCCTAGCTGGCTTCACTACCACCAGGCTGTTCGTGCCACGGAACGACTGTCTCCAAATCTTCCTGATGTCACTTTCATACCATTTTCTACTATAGAAGCTTAAAAAAATTTGTTTCAAATTGGTGCACCATTAGTCTAGTTCCTTTCCATAGATTTAAAAACTGACATTATTCTATGTATATACGTGTGTGAGGAGATAAGAGTTGATTCCAGACTTCTACTTTGGACAAAGGTTAAGCATTCACTTTCCCCCAGGCTGGAGTCCACAAGATTTGGTTCCGTTCCTGTCCCAAGACTGGGTCTAAAGATAACCTTTGGTATGTGGGGACAGGTGGGCTGACCTAACCATGAGCTGTAACTCTGCTATTATCCAATAAGGCTAGAAGCTACCCAAACCCATACAGCTGGGCGTGGTGGCACTCAACTTTAATCCTAGCGCTTGGGAGGCAGAGGCAGGCGGATCTTTGTGAGTTCAAGGCCAGCCTGGTCTACAGAGCGAGCTCCAGGACAGCTGGGCTACAGGGAGACCTGCCTTAAAAAGACAAAAAAAAAAGAAGTTACCCAAACCCCACTAAAATTCCCCTAGACCCTGTATAAAAGGCCTGCAAGCCAAGTTATCAGGGTCGGAGCCTTTTCCCTCCCACCCCAGCATGCTGGTTTACATTTTTTCCCCGAAATAAAGTCTTGGTTTTCCATCCTTCGGTGCATCTGGTGTGAATTCTCGAACCCTAACAATACTACTTGGGGTTTCTTTGACAAAATATCCACCCCTGTAGAAGATTAAGTAGTCACTCTGACACAGATGAAGGTGTTGCAGTGAAGTATCAAGAGAGAAGATACTCAAGGCAAACAGAAACGAAAGTTTATGCACTGAATTCGTCCTTGCATTTTTCTTTTTCTTTTTCTTCTTTTTTTTTTTTTTTTTTGGTCTTTTTGAGACAGGGTCTCCCTTTAGTCCCAGCTGGCCTGCAGCTCGCTCTGTAGACCAGGCTGACCTTGAACTCACAGAGATCCACCTGCCTCTGCCTCCCGAGTGCTGGGATTACAGGAGTGAGCCACCAGGCCTGGCCCATCCTTGCATTTTTCTAGGAAAGCATGAAAGTAATTTGCCCAAGACTATACAGTGTACCATCAAGAAGGGACTCGGATCCAGCTCTAACTTCTAACCCCATTCCCTTAAGCTTTGAAGAGAAAGGGCGCTACCCCTCAGATACGCTACATAAAACTTGGCAGTTCCAGAATGGTGGGTCTAGTCACACTGCCTGTTTACCCAAAAGAACCTTTATGATTAAAAAAGTCATTTCTTGAAAGAGCTGGCAGTGCTAACCGTATGTAAAATGCCTCTCTCGTTTATTTGTCAGCTAATGTGCAAAATTTTGCTTCTGCAGTAAGACCTAACTCAAGCCAAGGAGTGTTGTAAATGAAACATGACAACACTCATTGGCTACATAAACCAGGTAAATTCAATTCTCTCCCATGACTGAACAGTGAGAATAAGTAGTGTGACCCAAACAAAGCAGTTTATCCAACTTGGTGGATATTACGGCCAACATCTAAATGGATGGAGAGAGCCTTGTGGTTGATGACATTCCTTAAACCCTTGCTATTCTGGTGAATTATACTTGTGATTAGATACAATTAAAAAAAAACCCAGGTAAGGACTCCTGGAACTTTTCCAGCTGTTCGCTCTTCTTCCTTAATGATTAACAAGTCACAGAGGGCTTATTTTTCTCAACCTTTCAAATCAGATTTAATGAACATACATTAAAAAGAAGACAGCACTTCAAAACATTGTACAAGCCCTTCAGAATAAACTCCAATCCTACTTGTCTAGCAGAAGTGATTCATTTAGTTTCTGAGTGGTGTTTTCTTATTTTGAGCATCCATTTCACCATCCAAAAACACCCTGTCAAATCAGCCTTAGACATTGCCTATTAAAATGTTAAACTTCACCTGATAAAATATAATTATAGCATTCCTGACATTTTCACATAGCACACACATGCTTCAAGCCAATTTTGCTGGAGTTAAGATTATTCCTTTAGATGTGTGAATGTATGATGAAGCTGTAAGGAAATATCAATATGTCAAACTCTAATATAGTTGAGAAACTGGATCCAAAATAAATTTTTAAAAACTAAACCAGATTATGGATTAAATGGATAAAAATGGGAATAAACGCACAAAAATATATGGGAGCTCACCAAATTATGCAATTAAATGAAGGCTGAAAAACCATCCAATGGCCACTTGTTGAATGTTCATAAACTATTTTTTTTTTTTTTAGTTTATAGGAGCAATAGTTCATCACCTGGGGAGCTCTTGAGAATGACAAACATCCCTTCTCTTATGTAATACCACTTGAGTCACAAATTCTGGAGGGAAAACCCAGATATCGTATCTTTCTTTTCAATATTTATTTTTATTTGTGTGTGTGTGTGTGTGTATGTGTGTGTGTGTGTGTGTGTGTGTGTGTGTGTTTGTTGGAGTTACAGACTGCTGAGGGCTGCCTGACCTAACCACTGAACCATCTCCACAGCCCTCAGATATTTTTTTAATTTTATTTATTCATTTATGTGTATGAATGTACTGTCTAAATGTAGGTTTGTGTACCCGTGTGGTGCAATGCTGCAGAGGTCAGAAGAGGGAGTCGGATTCCCCTGGAACTGGAGTTCTCCTGGAATTGGAGTTACAGATGGTTCTCAGCTGCCATGTGGGTGCTGGGAATTAAACCCAGGTCCTCTGCAAGAGCAGTCGGTTTTCTTAACTGCTAGGCCATCTTTCCAGTCCCGCCCTCAGATATTTTTTAAGCTATGCCTTCCCCAGTTATTGTCATATAAACATTGACCAGATTTTGTTTTGGTCAACAATCACTGTATATGAGGCCTCGCAAGTAGAAATGCCACCCGTGCTGTCAACTGGCTGGCTGTCAAGACTATTGCTACTGTTACCTGTCACTGTGATCATTTACATCAACTGTGTCTCTGACTCTCCTATGTCCAGGCCAGTGGTTCTCACTCTTACCTGTATACTGGGAAATTAAAAAAATAAATAAATAAACTTGGATGCCACTCTGGGAATTCTATTTATTTGATAGGATACAGAACTGTAACATGTTGTTGTTGTCGTTGTTGCTGTTTTTTCAAAACATTGGGCATAATTGTAATGTTCAACTAAAATAGGGAATGGTTGTTCTAGGTCAGGTGTGGGCAAACTTAGTTCATAAAGTACCATATGGTAAATATTCTAGGTTTGTGAGTCTGCCTAGCTTGAAAGTAACTAAATAACTATATTAGACACTTTCCTGTACCTGTGATTAAAATGCCATGACCAAGGCAACTTATAGGAGGAAGAGTTTATTTGGCTTAGGGTCCCAGGAAGATAAGCGTCCATCGTGGTGGGAAGGCATGACAGGAGGTGCCCAGAGCAGAAAGGTGTTCACATCTTCAAACAGGCATGAGGAACCAGAGATCAAGAAATAGAAATGGGATGGGACTAAAATCTCTCAAAGCCCATCCTCCCACTGCCAGATGTGCTTCCTCCAGCATGGCTGCATCTCTTAGGGATTCCATGACCTTCCCAAACAATGCCACTGACCAAGTGTTCACATACTTGAGCCTATGGGGGGAGACCTCATTCAAAGCATCACAGAAACCATCCACGATACATAAATGGATGGAATGAGCCAAGCTGTGTTCTAATAAAATATTGTATAACTGGGGGAGGGGGGAACAATCACTGTCTAATTATCATTATTGTATAATTGATATCTGAGAGCGATTAGATGGTTAGGTCAATCTGCTTATATAATACCCATCAGTCTACGTTCAAAATTATCCATTACCTAGCTATTGTATAAAGACTTTTGGATAAAGTGGGTATAGTGGCATTAAAAAAAAAAGGTGTCTGTAAGTTCTTTGATAGTCCTCTATTAAAAACATGAGGTTCAATTCTCCCCTTCTTGACTATGGGGTGGAATGAAGGACTCACTTCTAAAAAGCAGACTGTGGTGGGGTCACACTATGTGGCTTCCTGGCCTAGACTGTGAAAAGCATTGCAGCTTCTTCCTCGCAGTTCATGGGACCACTCACCGAGAGAAAAGTTAGCTGCCATGTTGTAAAGGAAGTCAAGTTGCACCACAGAGAGGTGCATGCAGCAGGGAACCCCTCAGCCATCCCAAAGGTGGGCATCTCCAACTCATGTCACACTTTCAGATGGCCGCATCTCCATCCTTCCGTCTCTGGCCCTAAATCAGAATGCTACAAGATGCTCCTGAGTTCCTGACCCACAGAAACTCTGAAAAAAAAAAAAAAAAACCTAAGATAGGGGGAAATGTGTTCTGTGGAAATAAGTAACTAATGCAGAGAGTTAGCCAGTCTCCAAACAGGAACCAAATAATCAGGATTGTCTATCTGTCTATCACTAGCATCTAGAATTATGCCTACCATATGGGGGAGGGGAGTGTTCAATAATATGCAAGTGATAAATGTATGCATAATTGGTTAAAAATGACCACTCCCTGTATCTGAATAGTGAAAGAATTTCCTTTCTTTTGCACTCCACAGTGAAGTAGAAATCTGTATCTATCGCCAAGAACCCTGTCTGTACAGAGCCCAAAGCTGGGAAGAATTAAGCCTCCAAATCCCTGAAAATGATACTACTACAAATAACACGTTATCATGTTCTGTTTGGCTTACTCTAAGATGCTTTTCTTTTTGCTATTTTTGGTCCTTTGGGAAATCTTCAATGATCCGAATATTGTTTTTCTGGCTTCGCTTTAAAACCAATGTGATTTTCTTCACCTCCAAAACCTCCAGCACAGCGTACATCACCTGCTCTGCTCTGCTAACTCATGACTTCCTTACGTTGTGTTGCTGATATAACCTTCCTCCTCGCGTTTCCAATACACTCAGCTTCTCTCTTCCCAGCAAGTCTTTAGCTTAGATTATAACCCTCATCCATTATGCAGCATGCCTTCTTTTAAACTCACACCTTGAATGGAAGGGTCTTCCTCACTTCCATTTTGAAAGCAGGTGAAGCCTTTCAAAGCTGTGGCTCTGGAATCTGACAGAATCGCCTGCTGGGCTTGATAAACATGAACCTGGCTGGGCTTTGTTTCCAAGTTTTCTAAGGTTGGGAAATGAAAGAGAAACCCTAAATTCATGTTCTTCAACAGACTCAAAGTTGTTGAAAAAGTCAATGCATTTTTTAAATCCTGCTTTTATCGTTTTAAAGCAGTTACTGTTGGTTAAAGTTAATGTGGTTTGGCAATTTTCTTCTCCTTGTCCAGTCTTGGGTCCTGGAAATTACAAACATGGTTTCACAAATGGAGGGACACAATGGCTGATAGAATTAAAGATGGGAAAAACACAGAAATTCTTTGACATAATAATGCAAAATATGGGACTGGGGAGATAGCTCGGTAGGAATGCGTGTTTTTACAATCATGAGGATCTGAATTTGAATCAACAGCCATGTAAAAAACTAGACACAGCCACAGAATTGCCTGTAGCCTCAGCAGTTCTAGAGGCCAGGAGACGAGAGGTTGTCTGAGGCTTGCTGGCTACCAGCTTAGTTTCAAGTTCGGTGACAGACCCTTTCTCAAGGGAGTAAAGCAAAGAGTGACAGAGCAGGACTCCTGATATCTTCTGCCTCACACACTAATGCCAAGCACTTGAGCCAAGAACCAGACCCCGATGTCAATGTAAATGGTTTCACTGTGTGTTGCACAGAGGCTCCACCCACAAACTAGCAACCTCCCTTCTGCCATCGAGCCAGTCATCCGACCGCTGGCGCTCATCTAGCATGAGGTTCGTCTGTTTTGCTTTCTTTTACATCATAATCTTGCCATGTTGCCTAAGCTTGCCTGATCAATCCTTTCGCCTCCGCTTCTCCAGCCCTGGAACTACAGGAGTGCACCCCTAGCATGATTTAACTATTGAATTGAACATGTGGGAACAGGGCCATGTCAACGGATGGGGTGAAAGATTCTGGAGGAGGGCAAAAAAGTGTGTTTGGCTCTAGAGTAACCACAAAGAGAAAGAAAGAGAAAGCTCTTGCACCAACTTAGAGGACATGGCCCCATTTAGATGCTGGTAAGAATCTAAGAAGAAAGGAAGGCCCAGTATCCACCCAAGCCCCTGGTCTATGGCCTTCGTATGCTTTGAGATTTGAGACTTGAGCTGAAAAAGATGCACTGAGCCACTCGTGTGTGACTCATTACTAATGAGATTGCATAACAATGGACCCATATATCACTTTCTTTCACTCTTCAGGAGTCCCTTGTAAGATTTTATTAATTCCCCACCGTGCTGACAATTATTATTAAAGACAAATAAGTTTTTATTAACTAAAACACAAAGAAGGATTGAGGACATTCATAACTTACTATTTTCAAACTGATAATCTGTTTCCAGGGTCAACCATTTCCTTCCAAACTGGCCGAGAGTCATCACCCCAGCCAGCGGTGCATCAGTGGCTTTCCAGCCCACGCACAGGGATTCTCAGCCTGCTCCCTCTTAGAGAAGTTCTGGGCATGGAGAAATTGATCAAGTCAACAGCTTATCCTTCCAAATGAACTTCTGCCCCAGGCTAACAGACCAGAGAGTGTTTACAGGAGGATCCAGGGTAAGTTCATTTAGCGTCGTTCTCCCTTGTCTGTTTGGAAGGTAGGGTGCCCTCGCAGCCCACATGGGCTTCCTTTCCCACCAACTGCTGGCAGAAAATCCATGGCTCTAATGTGGTTGGCACATGGGCAGGCTGCCTCCCCTGCAGGACGCAGATCAAGTTGACTTTTAAGAAATATGCTTGCTGTCTCTGTCTGCATTTGTTTGGTTGGAAGGCTCATGGAATGCCACGTCTCCTAGGAAGCTGCAGTCTGGAGCGCTGGCCAGCAGGGTTCTGCCTAAAGCAAGGTGAACACATTCCCCCTTGTAGTGAGCTGCTTACGGGCTCCTTCCTCTCTGTCCTGTGTCCAGGATCCTCCATGGTGCTGCCTTGTTTGGAAACTCACCAGGCTCTTTGCACTGCAAGTGGAGTTGGAAGGGGATTGAGTCCCCTTCAAAATAACAGAAAATTATATCATTGGTTGCAGAGGTTTCCAAAGTCTATTTTAAGTTGGACAAATATGAAAGAACTCTGTAGATGATAGATATGTTGATCTGTCTGTATATGGGTAATATATAAGGCAAACAAACACTGTCCCTGGATTGGGGTGATCATATACACAGATACACACAGAATATATATATATATATATATATATATATATATATACACACACACACACACACACATAATCTTACATGACTCCATACATGTGGGCATTTCGAAATAGGCAAAACTGTAGCAGTGCAAAATAGTGTTTTTTCAGAATTAGGAAAAAGCAAACAATACCAGTAAAATGGGGCAGTATGTGGAACTTTTCCAGGGTGATAGAACTATTCCATACACTTAGTAGTTAAGGTGGCATTTGCATGAACCTACCTACCCCTATGCTAAACTTCATAGAACTGTTCACCAACAAAAAGTTGGTGATTCTACTGTAAATAATTTTTTAATGATAAGGGCAATAAATGAATCAATCTTCAAGTAAATACACTATTAAAAAAACTCATGAGGGGCTTGAGCGATGGTTCTGCTCAGCAGTTACAAGTTAGAGAGAACAACAACAACAAACAACAAAAGAACTGGAAAAAAGAAAAACTCTTGAAAGACTCAGAAAAAGATGCAGGACATGTATGGCAGAATGCAGGGACTCAGGTGGGATGGGGCATGGAAAGGGAAGTGACTCTAAATTTGATTGAGAAATGAAGTATGATTTATGGAAAAAGTTTAATAACAATAAACAATAAATAAATAAAAAAGAGCACTTGCTGCTCTTGCAGAGGATCCAGGTCCAGTTTCAGTTCCCAGCACCCATATGGTTGTGGACAGCTAAGAACTGTCTGTAACTCCAGTTCAAAGGGAAACTAACACTCTCTACTGGACTCCATGGGCATTGCATGACAGGGGTACACTCACGTCCATGCAGCGAATACACTTCTGCACATAAAAAAAAAATATATATATATATATATATATATACATACATCCCCAGGGAAAGGGAAGGGAATTGTAGATGGCCTAAGATCAGCCATGAGATGATTATCAGTGAAGCTGAGTAGTGATTAGCAAGATTCATTACGCTTTCTTGAAATTTTATGTTTGAGATTTGCTATGATAAAAAGCTCAAAGAGGGGAACGGGGCTCTCTGAGTTACATAAAGTTGGAAGCCATGGGTGCACACATCCCCTCCCTTCTCCCCACTCTGTCCCCATCTGGGTTAACTCTAGTTAGCTGTTAGCTGTCTATGAAGCTTCACTACTTAATTTAAATAGTTAAGAGAAAAGTCATCAAAATCTATTTTGCTCAAAATACACGGGTTTGATTCAGACAGGAAGATGGGTCCTGTTTGCTCATATTCCCTTCTATGGTTTAAGCGTGGACCCTTGGAAGTTTCATCTGCTAGAAGCCTGGAAGTTGTCCGGAGGTGGTGAAACCTTCAGGAGGCAGGCTAAGGGCAAAGTCATTAGGTCATTAATATTAGCGTGGCCCTCCTGGAACCCCAGTTAGCTCCTGTGAAAGAGTCATTATTATTTTTGTTTGTTTTCTGTTTGTTTGGGGGTTTTCTGTTGTTTTTTGTTTTGGGGTGTTGTATTTAGGGTCTCCCTTTAGTCCCAGCTGGCCTGGAACTCAGCTATGTAGACCAAGCTGGCCTTGAACTCACAGAGATCTGCCTGTCTCTGCCTCCCAAGTGCTGGGATTAAAGGTGTGCACCACCACGCCGAGCAAGAGTCATTATTAAAGCAAAGCTCCAGTTGGAAGATGTAGCTTGGTTGGTAGATTGCTTACCAGCAGGCACAGGGCCCTCGCTTCCCTCCCAGAACTGCAGAAGCCAATCATGGCAGCACACCTGCAATCCGCGCACTTGGAAAGTAGAGGCAGGAGATCAGGAGTTCAAGGTCATTCTCAGTGCCATAGAATGTTGAGGCCAGCCTGGGCTACATGAGACCCTGTCTTTAAAAAAAGTGCAAGACTGGCTGCTCTTGTTTCTCTAGGTCCCTGTCCCACTAAGTGACCTCTCCTTCTGGCACACGGTATCAGCTTGACACCATCCACCACGTTGTGATGTAGATAGAGAGCTTCCCCAGACTGGAACAGAAGCAAATGCTGTGCTCTTGAATATCTACAACTAAATAAACCTCAGGTAAACCTTTTTTCTGTATAAATTATCCATCCCTCGGGTATTTAGTTATAGCAGTAGAAAACTCATTAATACACTACTTCAGTGTCAACTGAAAACTTTCAAACACACACTGAAGATTTTGGGCCCTCGTGTTTTAACAGGAGCATCCATCTAAACACATAGATCTTCTGTCGTCATCTTAGTTGATATGTCACTCTGAGGAGTAGTTTCCCCCTTGGGATGGCTGTCCTTGGAGTATGGGAAGACCTGTTAATGGTCCTGTCTTTTGTTATAAGGTTGAATAATCTTCCCATGGGACTCCAGTTCTAATCATGGTCATGGTGAACCAGCCATTTGAATAGCAGCTCAGGTTAGACCAGTCCTGTAAGTGCACAGCCAAGAAATTACCCCTGTTTGCTGCCCCACTTCAACTAAGACAGGTGGCACTGAAATATCTCACAGTTCCCTGTCAGAGGCACTGGTGAGAGTCTTCAACGTTGACTGATTTTCTCCAGCTCTGAATTGAAGTTTTAGTTTTGACCCAGCAGCCCTTTCTAACTGCTGACATCCTCACCTCCCATCAAGGGAACTCAAGGAGTGCCTCCTCAACATTCCCCAACAGTGTTCGCTCTGGCACTTAAGTAGCTTCCTTCCTCAGTTGGTCATGGAAATGGATGCCCTGGTAACAGAGGGAAGACCAGCCCCTTGGAGAGCAAAGCCTTCTGACTGCTGGGTTCTAGCCAAGGGCATATGTTGTTTGTTAGAATGATATCACTGGGTGGCTCATAAAGGTTTTCCAAAAAGGACCGTCATCCCCAAAATGTGATTAAAGGAATGAATGGCAGCCACAGCTTCCTGTGACTGACTGAAGATTTGCTTATCTACAAGAGAAACTTAACACATCATTGAGCTTGAAATGGTCTTTGCCTACTTTGGTCTTTTTCTGTAGTAAGAAGAGCAAAATCCAAAACTCATTCTCTAACCTTGAGCATACATGGAGTTCTAAGTTGGTCAACTGATTCAAGACATACAGTAAGCTAAGGTTCCAAGTGAAGACAAATCAGGGTTATTTACTAGTTAGTGTTAGATTTGTTCGTCTGTTGTTATCTGTCTCCCTTGTCAGAAGCTACATAGATGCACCGGCTCAGTAGCAGGTGCTTTTCTGCACCTCCTCATCTACCTCCGGCCCTCCTCACTTCCTCACCTTCAATTTGTCCTTCCTTTCCTTTGTTTGTCCGCCATCTTTGTTGCCTTCTTTCCCAAGGAGCTTCTTCCACCGTTTAGTCTCTGCAGTCTACTGGAGGTTCTCAAAGCTTCCAACTTTTTCCCTTCCTAGCTGGTGGCACAGTGAGAATCACACAGTCGTGAATGGGATCTTTTCCCTCCTGGCCTCTGTCCCATTAGCTTGTGAGTTCCTCAAAGCACCTCTGCCACGTTCTCAGCTAGACAACTCTGTGGTTCGCACAGCACCTCTTTCTTAGGAAAGAGGTGCTGTGTGAATTTGAAGGAAATGGGGAAGTAATGGAAGGCAAGAGAGGGAGGCAGGAAATCACACAATATGCAATGAGAAGCATTTCAAACACAGCATGAAATGTGCTTAACAAACACTAAAATAATGCATTTCTTACTGACTCCCGCCCCTGGAGTCCCTCTCACTGCTACAAAGAATATAAGAACTTTCTTTGTCTGGTGTCATTATGTGGCTCCTTCAGTCCTTTAAAAAGTTCTGTTTATTCTGGAAAGACTCAGAAAAAGATACAGGACATATATGGCAGAGTGCAGGGACTCGGGGGGCATGGAAAAGGAAGTGATTCTAGATTCGATTGAGAAATGATGTATGACCTATGGAAAACGTTTAATAAAAAATTATATTAAAAAAATAAAAAATAAAAATAAAAAAATAAAAATGGTTCTTAGCTACCATGTGGGTGCTGGGAATTGAACCCAGGTCCTCTGCAAAAGCAGTTGGTGCTCTTAACCACTGAGCCCTCTCTCTAGTCCCCAAGAGCACTTATTAAGCAACTATAGAATGCAAAGGGGGGGTGCCCCTGAAAATGCCATAATTCCTGCACACCATGTAAGGAAAAGCACAGGCCAACAACCACAGGAGGGGTGTACCCACCACAGCCAAGAGTTGGAGGACAGACTCTGGGGGGACTGGGTTGCAGATGTGAACACTGCTGGTTCAGAAAGAAATGCAATGCTTTACTGTGGATCGGGTCCCACCATCGGCCCTGCCATTTGTTATGCTGACTCATCAACTCTTCTGAGCATCCTGCATGGGAGAGTTACCTTTCCCCATCATAACAAGGGAACTGTACTCTTATATGTATTAAGGCCTATCAAGTCAAATTTGTATCCCCAATGCCCTTTGGTGTGGGCCTATCCGCTGGGGCCTAGTTCAGCTACCTAGAGTCACACCTGGCAAATATCACTTGCCAAAGGTACCTAGGCTAAGGTTGGGGCTTCTTACCTACCTCCCCACTTTGCTGGGATTTTCGTCTGGCTTGAGCTCCTGTGAGCCTTATGCAGTCTATCACCAATAACAAAGTACATGAAATTGGTCTGGGGTTAATAAGGGGGGATGCAGATAGGGCAGGGTGGTCCTAAATATGATCAAAATATATTGTATGACATTTGAAAAAATTCAATAAAAAATGAAGAAGAAAAAAAAGTTCTGTTTATTATTTTTTATGAGTATGACTGTTTTGCCAGCATGAATACAAGGGCATCCGTACCTGCAATTACATTGGAGGCCAGAAGAGGGCATCGGATCCTCTGGAACTGGAGTTGTAGACAGTTGTTAACCACCATGTGGGTTCTGGGAACTGAACCTAGGTCTTCTGCAAATGGGAGTTATTTACTAGTGTTCAATTTGCACTAACAGTGTTCTCAACCATTTACCATCTCTCTAATCCCAACAGGTTTTATGTTATTTAAGCATGTGTGTGTGTGTGTGTGTGTGTGTGTGTGTGTGTGTGTAGATATGTAGGTATAATTGAAGCTGCCATCAGAAACCCGAAGAGGGCATCAGGCCCTCCCCCCTTGCCCCCCTCCCCTGGGGATGGAGTTACATACAGGTAGCTATAGGTGTTGGGAACCCAACTCAGGTCCTACTTAAGAGCAGTCACTCCTCTTAACCACTGGACCATCTCTCTAGCCCCTTCTTCCACTCGTTTTAAAATTATTTACCAAACATTGTTCTTTTCATGAATGATAAGCAACAAAGGCTCAGCAGATGTTCGTGTTCAAGGTCATGCACCTGTACAAGGTCATGAGGCCCATCAAAACCAGTTAACTTGAACCTAGAGTACACAGGGTACATACTGCCACACCCCAAACTGGTTCTCCTCTCCTGCCCTGGTCTCCAGTGCAACCCTCAAGGAAAATGTCCTATGATCATTCTCCAATGCTTTCTCATCTCTTCCTTGGGGAAAAGAGGTGTGTGTGGCACTCAAAGAGCTGTTAAAATGGGGAGGAGCTGTGTGACTTGCAGGTCTCGTAGATAAAGACGAGACTGTTCTGTTCCCGAGGCCATTTAACTCTAATTGCAGCCAGACCAGATCCCAGAGTGAGAGGTCACTGAGACATGACACCCAAGAGGAGGGGAACGGGAGAGGATAAGATTTATTTCTTCCCTTTCTGCAAAGCGGACTGTTAAAAACTGGTTTGCACCTAGTGACATAAAATGATGATGTTTTGAAGTGCAAAGGGGCTTTCACACTGGGCACTCAAAGTGGCCATCAAAGGAAAGTGGAGATATTTGCAGATCTGCCAAAACACACTTTCACCTTCACTGAATCACGGCACCAAATGTTCTCCAGAAGACAGGAGAGAGGCGGAGGCGACAGCTCAGTCAGGGCAGTGCTTTTTGTGCAAGCGTGAGAGCACATGTGTATACACACAAGATGGGAAGTAACATCAGCATATAGTTCACGCCTCAGGTTTTTAGTGGGTCCCTTCCTTTGCTATACATTGCCTGGGCACCAGGCCTATGGCATGGGGCAACGTCAACTCCTGCCTTTTGGGAATCCTGCAGCACTGTGCGCGGCCACGCAGGCGGTGCACTGCAGAGCCCTAAGGTTACCGTGTCTGTCACACCCAGGCGAAATGGCCAACCTGCTTATCCTCAGGTTGTCAACAAAACCAAGCAGCCCAAGTCGCCTCCAGCACTCCCGTCCTGGCCTAGTGGCATCTATGCTGTCCCCTCCATCCTTTCTTTTCATTCCCTCTGCTGTCTTCTCTTAACACAGCAGCTACACTATGGAAAACGTGTCAAGACTCAGCCGCCTCTGTTCACACCCATGGACAAAAATAAGCCAAACGCCCATGACCATTCTGACTTCGCATTCTGTCTTTTCCTGTCCCCCTCTCACCATCCATCCTGGCACCCTCCCTTCTCCCTGAACACAATAAGCTTTCCTCTCCCTTTCTTAAAGAGCTCCTTTCTTCTAAGCTTTGCTTTTTAGAATTTTTTAATTTATTTTATTTTATTTATTTATGTGTGTGAATGTATTGTCTGCATGGAGGCTTGTGCATCCATGTCGTGCAATGCCGTGGAGGTCAGAAGAGGGTGTCTGATTCCCCTGGAACTGGAGTTCTCCTGGAATTGGAGTTACAGACGGTTCTCAGCCGCCATGTGGGTGCTGGGGATTGAACCCGGGTCTTCTGCAAGAGCAGCTGGCTAACCACTAGGCTATCTCTCCAGCCCCCAAGCCTTGCTTTTCAAATTAAAAAAAAAGAAAATTATTGAGCCAGGTTCCCAGCCAGGTAGTTGTACATTTCATATAATAGTTCTTAATCAAATTTAGACCCCTTCCCCCATCCATGTTCCCCCCACCCCCCACCAGACCTCATGTGTCCACTATACATGTTGTCATATTCAATCAAGCATTTGTATCCAGATGTCCAAAGATGTCCATCAGCCTATCTCGAGATCATAAGTAAGGCACACTGTCCCTCACGCAGTAGTAATCAGTGTCCAAGAGTTCCCAGTCTAGGGCAGGCCTGCCCCCCATTTCCCTCACTCTAGTTGAGTTGCCCTGGGTCCTGTGCTCAGTGCCAATTGTCACAAGTTCACATGAGCAAACTTCCAGCAGCCTGAAAACTTCTGCTTCCCTGTGTTCGTGAACAAGCCCTGGCTCTTACAACCTTTCTGCAATAGTCCCTGAGATGTGTGTGGGTGAGCTTTAATATAGGAGTTGTAGCCAAGGACACACACTGCTGTCTCTTATTTTATTTTTAATAGTTTTTTTTTAAATTCCTTTGATTGAATTTTGTATACTTCATATAGAAATTCTCAATCAGACTTAATCACCTTTATACCCCCCTTCTCCATTGGCTCATTCCCACCACTGGAATTCATATATTCTGCAGTTGTGTTAAGGCCTATTGTGCCAAATTAGTGTCCCTGGACGTTCCTCAATGCAAGTCCATCCACTGAGGTCTATCTCCTCAACCTAACCAGAGTCCTTTGCTTTAAAACGACTGGCTCTTCCTCACCCAACAGTAATCAGCTGCTAATAATTCTTAAGTAAGATTGGAATCGGATGCCCATTTTCCCAGTTCCATGCTGGGTTTTTGTCTGCTTAAGTTTGCATGGGTCCTGTGCATGTTTGGCCCCACTGCTTTAAGTTCACATGAGCAGGGTCCCAGGAACTTATAGTATTCTATTTCCATATGCTCACTGGCTCTTACAATCTTTTCACCCCTCTTCCACAATGGTCCCTGAGCCCTGGGTGAGTGAAGATTAATATAGTAGTCCTGTCTTGGACCCATGCTCTACAGACTCCTAATCTTCAAGGTTTGGCCATTTACACTGTTTTGTGTTCCTGGCCCTCTGTAGGTATAGAGATTCCATTGTCCATGTGCCACTCAGGCTTGGACAATCCACACACAATGTCTGCATGTACTTTGTTGCAGTAGTCTGTAATAGTTTTTGTCCAGTGCAAAAGAAGTTTCTTTGATGAGTGGTGCCTGGGATATTTATTCACATATAAGGATTTGTGCTAGGATCCACACATGAAGAAGAGCATATGTCATTTGTTTTTCTAAGTCTGTGTTACTTCACTTAGGATAACAGCTTCTATTTCCATCCATTTACCTGAAAATTTCATGATGTCTTTCTTTACCACTAAGCAGAGCTCCATTGTGTAAATGGACCACATATTCATTATCCACTCAATTGAGGAACACTTTAGTTGCTTCCATTTCTTTGCTATTGTGAAAAGAGCAGCAATAAACATGGATATACAAGTATCTCTGCAATAGAATGAGTCCTTTAGGTATATGCCAAGATATGGTATAACCAGGTCAAATGATAAGTTCATTTGTAGTTTTTAGAGAGTTCTCCACACTGTTTTCCATGGGGTTGCACAAGCTTGCAATCCCACCAGCAGTGAATGAGCATTCCTTTTTCCCCACGTCCTCTCCAGTATTTTGGTGTCATTTGTTCTCTTGATCTTAGTCAGTCTGACTGGGCTAAAATGAAATCTTAAAATAGATTTAATTTCCATTTCCCATAATATGTGTCTTCACCATCTTTATTTCCTCTTTGGAGAACTCTCTGTTCAGATCCTTAGCCCAACTTTTCATTGGGTCACTTGTTTTCTTGAGTCTTTGTTTTTTGAGTAGTTTATATATTCTGGATGTTACACCTCTGTCAGAAGTGTCACTGGTGAAGACTTTCTCCCACTCTGTGTATTTTCTCTTCACTCCTTTGGTTGTTTTTACTGCTGTACAGAACCTTTTGAGTTTAATGAGGCCCACTTGTTGACTGTTGACCTTACTTCCTGAGCAACTAATATCTGACTTAGATATTCCTTTCCTACACCTATATCTTGTAGGTTACTGCTGTTTTCCTCTAACAATTTCAGAGTTTCAGGTTTCATGTTGAGATCTTTGATCCACTTGGAGTTGCCTTTTGTGCAAGGTGAAAAATAAGGGTTAGTTTCATTCTTCTACAGGTGGAGATCCAGTTTTGCCGGCACCATTTGCTGAACATGCTCTCTTTGTTCCAGTGAGTATTTTTGGCCCCTTTGTCCAATATCGGGTGGCTAAAATTGCATGTACTCAAGTTTGGGTCTTCATTTATGTTCCATTGATCTACCCCTACACGTCTATTTTTGTCCCAGTACTATGCTCTTTTTATGACTATAGCTCTATAATATAGTTTGAAATCTGGTATATAATCCCCTCTGGATGGCTCTTCGTGCTCAGGGTTGCTTTGGTTATCTGGGGTCTTTTGTATTTTCATATGAATTTTAGAATTTCTTTTTTTAATAAATTTCTTTTTTTATTGAATTTTTACGGGTTTCAATTATAATTTTTCAATCATTCTTTTTTTTATTTTCATATGTATATGAATGTACTGTCTGCATGCAGGTTTGTGCACCTGTGTCGTGCAATGCCGCAGAGGTCAAGGGTGTTGGATTCCCCTGGAACTGGAGTTATAGACGTTTCTCAGCTACCATGTGGGTGTTGGGGATTGAACCGGGTCCTCTGCAAGAGCAGTCGGTGCTCTTAACCGCTAGGCCATCTGTCCAGCCCAATTTTTCAATCATTCTTAATCACCTTTATAACTGCTTCTCCCTGGGCACCCTCCTGCAGGCCTCCCCCCAACCCCAGAGTTCATACATTCTGTCATTTGCACTAGGGTCCATTGGGCTCAAGGAGAGGCAGAACCTGCTCACTGTCTGAAATTCTGCCTTGTTTGGCATTATCTGTCCTGGCTCCATTGAGCCTTGAAACCACCCAGGAGGTGAGGATCATTATCACCTCCAATTCATAGATGGGGGAACCAACTAAGGCCCAGGGAAAGTTAATTTGGGTTGCAGGGCATCCCAGGGTTGCACCCAAATTCTATCTGATTCTCCAGGCTGCACCCTCTGCTCCTCAATGTGGTTCCTGCAAGAAGAGGTCAAGAATTACTTGGAAACCTATGAGACTCCAGGACCATGGGGTCCACTTAAGCCAGCTGACTCAGATGTCCTTTCTGACAGGATCCTCAGGTAATCTACAAGCCTACACCAGTGACTCTCAACCAGGATAAGCATAAGACCCACCAGTGGAAATAAAAGCCTACATTGTCCACCCAGTACCCTAGGCCTGTTAAATCAGAGGTTCTGGGCATACTATATAGATACTAGTCATTTTATCCTCCTTGAATTATTCTAATGCTCTAAACCAATTTTTCTCAAGTTTTCTAACAAAGGAATCACATTAGTCTCCTTCCCATGAAACCAGAGCTGTCAAGGGCCTGACAATCTATGTATATAATAAAAAAGCAAAGGTAGTTTTTAAGACCTTGAAGATTTGAGTAGTGCTGGTTTAAATATCAGAATAATCTATAGTTCAGTATCTATGGTCTGTCTTTAGGAAACTGAATTTTCAATAGATATTTAGTCTAAAATCCCCTCATAAAGGCACAGTTTAGCGACCATTTCTAAAGAGAATACACGTATAACTATTATCCAGTAACATGATGTCGCCAGCATTCCCTAATCACAGACTTGCATCTTGCCTTTTATACAACTCATCTTCTTCTTATAGGATAGCTTTGCTTCCTTTGTGGCCAAACCAAAACAATCTATTGCATTTTGTCTGTTTTGTTTTTCCATTTTATATGAGCAGTACCTTACTAGATGTCCTTTTTGTGTATAAGTTCCATACTCAACATTATGTATAGAAGAGTTCTTCATTTTCATTTCTGTATAATATTCTAATGCATAAATATTCCGCCTGGTAAACAAAATCATGGTGTTGATGGGAAATTTCTGAGCTATTTCACACATTCTTCCTCAGGTCTGTGCATCCTCAGCTTATATCCTGATGCATAAATGCATGCAATTCCCCAGTGGGAATTCTTAGAGCTCCAATTGCTGGGTTATTGAAAATGTATTGTACCAACTTGCTTAAGCATTACAGATGCTTCCACTAAACCTCCTGGAGTTCCAGGTGTCTATCGACTTGATGGTGATCCTTCTTATCAACATAGCAAAAATCTTCAGATGATTAAAAAAAAAAAAGGCCAGGGGGCTGGGCATATTAGTGCATGCCTTTAATCCCAGCACTCTGGAAGCAGAGCCAGAGTAACAAAGTGAGACCCTGTCTCAAAAATACAAAAAAAAAAAAAAAGGCCCAGGAATGGTAGTCCAATCCAATAAATAAATAAATAAATAAATAAATAAATAAATTTAAATAATTCCAGCACTTGGGAGGCAGAGGCAGGCAGATCTCTGTGAGTTCAAGGCCAGCCTGGTCTACATAGCAAATTCTAGGTCAGCTGTTCTAGACTACATGGCTGATGGGCTTTCAGAGATTCTCTTGTCTCCAACCCTCATCTCATTATAGAAGCATTGGCATCACTGACACAGGCTGGCACATCGGACTTTCGATAGTTATGAGAAACCAACTTGGGTCGTCATACTCATGTGGCAAGTGCATTGCCCAGTGAGCCCTCTCTCCAGGCCAGCTTTCCTTGTCCTGAACTAAAAAGAATAAAACAAAAATAAAAAGAATAAAATAAAAAGACTTTCTGGACCCCATGAAAAATAAATAAATAAATAAATAAATAAATAAATAAATAAGCGTGACACAGTAGAAGGAAGTCAGAGGAGTTGTTTAATGATGAACTTACACTGCAGGGCAAGCTGGTAGCAATCGTTTCCTGTCAGTTCCCACCAATGACTTTATAAATGGAGACCATCCATCAGACAGAGGCATGTGGGATGACAAGCACTGGTGTCATACTGATTCCCTTCTTGTTTATCACAAAGAATATGATCTTCAAGGCAAGGGGAGTGCTGGAGTGGGGCTTATTGCAGAGTGCCTGCCAGAGAGGAGAGAGAGAGAGAGAGAGAGAGAGAGAGAGAGAGAGAGAGAGAGAGAGACTATCAATGGAATAGCACCTGCTTTGAAGGAATCTGACTCTCTGCTCATGTTCTGGTGTAACACACTGAACTGCAGGTCCATTTCTCCCTTGCATCTCATTCAGGGGATTCTCACAAGAAACCTACTAAGCACTAAGGATTCAACACTGACCAAGCAGGCACAGTCCCCACTGTGGAGGAACTTAACTTCTATTTGTAAAATATCAATGAAGCCATGGGTTCGATTCAGTGATTATAAACTATATTATCCAGAGTGAGAGCTGAGCATGACACAGCCTCCAGACGTGAGCTGATCATGAAAAGAAAGAACTTCAAGTTCAACAGTAGCAAATTGCTCAATAATTCTACAAAAATCACTAATAGAACATGTCTATACAACTGTGATGGTGAATGGTACAACTTGTCCTCTGACCCTGACAAACAAGCCATGGAATGTGCAAATAAAAAAACCTCAAGGAAGAGAGATTTACTTTGGCTCACACTTTGAGACGTTTCAGTGTATGCTTGCTTAGCACTTGTTTCTGGGAATGGCGAAGCAAAACACGGGAGAGCACGTGATAGAATGCAGCCGCTTACAAGACAGACAGGAAGCAGAAATGACAGAGACAGAGATGGGTGCTCAGGACAAAGTACAGTCGCAGTGGCCCATCCCCAGGGACTCCCTTCAACTCAGCTCACCTCCCAAATTTCCATCACTTTCCAACAGCCCATCAAATTATGAACAGATTGACTGTGAGGTCAGATTGACTGTGTGAGGTCAGAGCTGTCATGATTGAATTATTTCCAAGAATCTGCATTCCAGAACACTACTGTGCATTCCAGAACACTACTGTGCATTCCAGAACACTACTGTGCATTCCAGAACACTACTGTGCATTCCATAACACTACTGTGCATTCCAGAACACTACAGTGCATTCTAGAACACTACTGTGCATTCCAGAACACTACTAAGCCATTAACCCATGAGCCTTTAAGGGGTATTTCAGAACCAAACTATAACAGGGTCCAGTAACTAAAGATTGCACCTAGTAGTGAACAAAATGGTTCAGTATGGTCCTCATATATCACAAATACCACCCACATTACCCTGACCTGGACCAGGGCTGGAGATTGAAGGTGGGAGACCAAAGAGAAGTTTCTTTATCTTTCTTTAGAATGCATCTTATTTAGTTCCTAGGCCCGATACATGTTTCCATTTTTCTTTTTAAGAAGGCTGATGTCAGAGTCAAATGAATGCTACTTAACATTTGTCAAGTGTATACTATGTTCCAGGTTCTATGTCAGGCAATTCACACTGTCCCATATTATCTTCACAATATTCCTATAAGAAGTTCTCTTTAACGTGTAGGAGGCAGGAAAACCAGGGTTCAAATACGCTTGACCAAGGCTAGTAAGTAATAGGAATGAGACATGACACCAGTTTGTCTGAATTCAGAGGCCAAGTAATCCGGGCATGATCGAAGGAAACTTTTTTTTCTTCCCATCCCAAATCCCTCAGGTTACTGTAGGAGCCAACAGGGATTTCCGTTCTATAGAAAAATGGAGAGTCTATTAGAGACCAAATCTTGACTCTACCTTCACCACTAAAAATAACAGGTAGCTTTAATTCCTGGGATAAGCTGGGATTAAAGTGAGTGCTATTGTTGCAGCACACAGTTGAGGGTGAGCACACATCATCAGCTTCCTGTGTTCCGCTTCTCAGAATCCACTGGACAACCAAAGTAAGCCAAGGCTCCTAACAGCTTCATACAGCATCATTCAATTTTCAGAGCATTTATGACAGATCACTATAACATCTTCCCAGGGAACTATGTAAAGAATACATACAGAAATAAATAAAATTAATTATAAATAAATAAAATTAATTAAAAAAAATTAAAAAAAAAAAAAGAATAAGAATTGCCCAAATTTCCTGATTTGTATTCTGAGCACTGTTCTATATATAGGGTCAGAAGAAAAACTTCACAAAGTGGACCTATATCATGTCCCTCCTCATTGAACTAAACTGAAATCTCTGTGTTTCTCTCTCTCTCTCTCTCTCTCTCTCTCTCTCTCTCTCTCTCTCTCTCTCTCTCTTTTCCTCCTCCTCTTCCTTGTCTTCCTCCTTCTGGGTAATTTGACAGTATATCCAACACTTATTTCAATATCTACCTTGCAGGTGTCTTTTTAAAAGACAATTTGTTGGAATAGCCCAGGTGAACTCAATACTGGTTTTGCTTTTTTTTCCAGGTACTTCAGGCCACTTGGGCTAGGGCGATTCTGCCTTGTGATAAACTTTCTGCTTGCAACCTAATTTACTACTTCCTAAGAGATTAAAAAACATACATGTTATGTGTGACTCTTATCTACAAAATCTGCATTTGTACTTGTTCTTACTATAAGCAATAGTGGAGGAAAAAATGGAGCATGGAACGACAACAACAACAAAAAAAACATCACATACTCAGAACATAAAAACATAGGGCCACCAACCAGCTCTCAAATACAAAGTTTCCACTCATACCCCTTTCTTGTGCCTGAATTCCCACCACTAAGAATGTTATTTGGAGAAGAGGAACAACAGAAATAAATTATATTTGAAAATGTCATAAAGATGAAATTGGTAGGTAAATGGGTAGAGTTGAAAATAATCCTTCTGAGGTAACGTAGACCTGGAGAGATCGACTCCCCATGTTCTCTCTCATATGTGAATGTTAGCTTTGAATATTTGTGTGTGTGTGTGCATGTGCGTGTGTGTCTGTTTAAAATGGAGTAGACACAGAAGGCAAGAAACCAGCAAGGGGTCATGGGGGGGCACTTCAAGGGAAATAGGATAGAATATAGTTGGTATGTAGTGGGGAGGGAAGAAATGGAACAGGAAGGGTTAAATGGGGTGGGGGATGGGTAGAGGAAAGAGTATGTAGGAAAACTAACACCAAAGACATCTGAAAATGACATGGAAACCTGTTACTGTAGAAACTTCCTAAAATATATACATATACGTATATAAAGAGTTGAAATAGACTTAGCCTATAATGAGGGGACAGTGCTTTCCCCAACACCATAGACTATCAAATAAAAAGCCCAGTGCTGAGTATGGGTTACTTCTTTTTGAGTTGTTGGTCAAACCCTTGTGTAGTGGTTTGAATGAGAGTGTCCCCCATAGGCTTCAAGTATTCAGACATTTTGTCCACAGTTGGTGGCACTGTTCTGGGATGTCTTAGAAGGTGTGGCCATGCTGGAGGAAGTACGTCATTGGGGACAGGTTTAGTGAGTTTAGTGAGTAGGGTCCCATAGACCCTCAAACATGACAGGCTGCCCTTTCTCTTGGTTATCCTCCAGAACTTGAGGGTAAGACCCTATTACTGAAGATACCATGTACTTGAGTCATAGGACATAGACAAATCAAGCTGGTAGGAAGCCTCACTCCGACTGGCTAGCTTTCATAGTTCTAGAAGGTGCTATGCATGCTAGTGGGAGACGAAAGTCATCTATAGTCTTTCCCAGATAGGAACTTTGTGAGAACACCTCCCAATCCTCATCAATTTAATACATTTCCATTAATCTATTGTTGCCTTTCCTGCCTATGCTTTTATCATCACGTTCATAAAATCAAATCAAAGATTTCTCCTGCATTTTCTTCTAGGAATTTTATGACTCCAGATCTTACAATCAGTTCTTTAGTCTACTTTTGGTTATGTTTTTTGTCCGTGATTTAACATCAAGGTCTGATTTCATACCTTTGCATGTAATTACCCAATTTCACAGCACTGTTGAGAAAGGTGTTCTTTTTCTGTTCTGCATTCTTGGCATGCATGTTGAAGATCGGTTGACCTTATATCGCATGTGTTATTTCTGGGCTCTCTCTTCTGGCCACCAGTCTATATGTGTCTGTTTCTATGCCAGTATCATTTTACTCTTGATTACTGTAGTGTTGTAATCAATTTTGAAATCAGGAAGTGTCATGCTTCCAACTTTGTTCTACTTGTTCAAAATAGCTTTGGCTATTAGAGATCTTTTGTTTTATATAAATTTTAGGATTGTTTTTCCAAAAAAAGAAGCACTGGAATTTTGATACTCATTACATTAATTCTGTACATCACTTTGGGTAATATGGACATTTTAAGTATATTACTTATTCCAACTCACAAACAAGGGATGTCTTTCTATATGTATTTTCTTAGATTTCTTTAACCCTTGTGTAGTGGTTTGAATGAGAGTGTCCCCCATAGGCTTCAAGTATTCAGACATTTTGTCCACAGTTGGTGGCACTGTTCTGGGATGTCTTAGAAGGTGTGGCCATGCTGGAGGAAGTACGTCATTGGGGACAGGTTTAGTGAGTTTAACAAGCCTTGCAGTCTCCAGTCTCTCTCTCTCTCTCTCTCTCTCTCTCTCTCTCTCTCTCTCTCTC